>VZTA01027210.1:0-17598 GCA_013398855.1 Mohoua ochrocephala
CACCTGGCTTGTTCAGCCTGAAGAGTCTGAGGGGCGGCTGGCCTCATCACACTCCACAGTTTCCTCATGAGGGGAAGAGGAGGGGCAGGCACTGATCTCTTTGTGGTGACAGAGACAGGACCCAAGGGAATGGCCTGAAGATGTGTCAGGGATGTGTTAGGTCAGATACTAGGGAAAGGTTCTTCACCCAGAGGGTGGCTGGACACTGAAACAGCGTTCCTAGGGAAGTGGTCATGTCACCAAGCCTGCCAGGGTTCAGCAATTGTTTGAACAATACTCTCAGGCACATGGTGTGAATCTTGGGGATGGTCCTGTGCAGGGCCAGGAGCTGGACTCGATGATCCTTGTGGGTGCCTTCCAACCCAGGATACTCTATGATGCTATGATTTTCCAGGAGGAAGTGTTTCTAGAATACACATACACACATATATATATTATTTTTAAGATTTCTCCATGTGCTTCTTCCCTCACCTCCCCCAACTCTAGAATGCCACCACAACTCTAAACCCTTTAAAGTTACCTAGCCAATATCCGAAATACGCAGTGCATACCTCTCCTATTACTCTTATTCCTGGAGTCCCTTCAACTGCTTCTTTCATAAAATGTTTACCCTGAAGAAGCTCTTGTTTCTTCCTGGCAAATCCCAGATACAGGAAGAGGAAGTCTTATTACAGATCCTCTTCAAGACTCAACAAAATATGAGCTTAGGTAAAAAACATACACTTTTCTACAGAGCATTGATTCTGCAGCGAGCTGGGTTTGCAGAACGCACTGACAAGAAACTACTGAACCCCTAAAAGAGCAGCAGAAAGGAAATTAAAAAATGCTTGACTACTATCGGTAGACTTAGTGTGGACGACTGAGGTCTACTGTCATTGACATCTGGGGTGGAGAGCAAGGTGAAGAGTTCTAGAAACACCACCACTTACAGGTCCTTGTTATAGGGCAGTCAGAGGAGGACTTAATATAGTAATGGTATCACTTGTACCATTTTTCATCAGTTACCTCGAAGACTTAAAAATAATCTGAAAAAATTCTCAGGGACTTTCACTGGAAAATTTTTAAAGACGCTTTAAGTTATGCATCTTCTAGAAACTGAGAAACAATTATATAGAGCTGCTTTTTAAAGTCCAGCTCAAGTTTTCTCTTAATAAGAAAGGAAGGAAGCGTTGTATTGCTGCTGTTGCTTTTACTAGTAAAGTTTAAGCTGTTTTCAGGCCTCTGTCAACTATTGCAAGAGATGGGGCAACTGCATCAGGTAATCCTGTCTGAAATGTCAACAGCTAAGATTTCTTGCATGTGTAACACATGAAAGATCTAGAGCATTGGTGCCATCTCAACTATGTAGTCAGCACCAGATCTGGAATGATGAAACAGTGCAAAAACCTAAAGGACAAGAAAAGGTGATTTCCCTCTATGGTGTAAAGATTTAAAATTTGGTAAGACTGTCTTTTAGTGATGAAACATTAGCCTGAAGGCCTTGACAAAAAAAAAAACCCAAAAAACCCAATTGTCTGCAATTTCAGTTTACCTTTTGACCAGTCAGTTAAACTTTTTTATTCCTTTTACATCAATAAAAGTGAGAGAGATTTCACTCTCTCTCCTATTTACAGACTTGCTATTACTCAATGCTTTTGCTTACCATTACACTTGTATGTGGGGCAAATCATAGTATCTCTTAAGGTGCTTTTAAGCATTGCTTTACACTTAGTATCTCAGAAAAAAACAACTTCCCAGTGAAATGAAAATGGACCTTCATAAAAATACAATTCCATTTAAAGAAAAATAAATTTCCACCAGTCAAAATTTAAGGTACAAAGCCTAAAGTTGCAGGACAGGGGTAGTCTGTTGAAATTACCTAAGTGCAAAGAAATAGGTTTATCCAAAAAAAAACCCAAAACCCAAAAAAACCCAAAAGCCCCCCAAAACCACTCTGAAAGCTGGGAGGATTTTTACAAATCATGATAGATCTACCTGGAGTATCAGGGAAATACCGATGCTATCCCAGCCAGCATCTGAGTGAAACTGAACACAGAGGAGTATCTCAGAACACGGGCAGTCAGAAGAACTCAAGGAGTCTGCAGGCCAAAACTTGCAAGAATATGTTGAATGATGTAACACACAGGCTGTTCACAGCTCACCCATGATCTTATTTCATACAATGCACTTGAGTCCATCCTGCAATTTCTGCCCCTGTACTCTGTGGAATAATGGCAAGCCTATTTTTGTGCAATATTCAGTACGCTGTTGTAAGGTAGTCTTTTTATGACCTAAGAAAGGGTAAGAAGATCCACTAAAAATTCAATAAAATTGGTTATCCCCTCTCTTATGGCAAAACACCTACTCCTCACACCTGTGAGACACTTACAGCACAGAAGGCCAAAAAGCTGAAGAGAAGAAAAAGTCAGAAATTCTGACAGAAGTGAAATCCCTGAACTCTTGAATATTTGTCTTATAAGCAAGCCTAGCCAATGGAGAGCTTTTGAAATTTGGTATATTCTCTTTGAAGTGAGCCGTCAACTGGTTTTGTTTCTTGAAAAATAAAATAGGAATACTCTTTGAGTATATTACTATTTAACACATTCCATCACATTGTTCAGGGGCAGAGGGAGGGAAGAAATGATCAAAATCACTGAAAAAAATCCAAGGTACTCATGGATGTAGATAATACAGTGTTTGTTTCACTTTGTTCTCACCATCTGTTCTTTTCAACACACTGAATAGCACAGGGAACTGTATGGCTAGAGTTTCAACACGACAGGAACATAAATCCCCAAAAAGCACAGGCGGAAAATATGCAAACAATCTTCATTATGAAAGGTTGTAACAAGAAAAGACAAAGTATGGCATGGAGGACATAAACAACTAACTCGGGAAAAACTGAAAGCCAGAATGAGGAGGAAAAATGTAGGGGTAGATAAGAAGAAGCTGGCTGTGGCATGCTTATCGCTAAGAAAAAACTACTAGATCTCCTAGGTCAATATTAAATTCATCAACTTGCACATTAATCAAGAACAACCTAGGAAATGAAAAGTAATCTTTGAAAAAAAAATTTACTGACTGAGTGGAAGAAAGATGCCACCTGGGTTTAGCTAAGTATGCTTATTAGACACTGAAATGCTATCAATAGGATGGCATGCATTTTTGGTTTTGGCTGTACTGTGGGAGCATAGCTGAAGTTCAACATTCATGTGTTTCCTTCCCACAGAGAAGTTAGACAAGCAGGAAAGCACAAGAGTGGAGGCAAACAAACAGGCCCGTGGGAACATGCGGGTTTCAGCACAGTTGTGCACATCATCTGACTTACCTAAAACGTTGAGCCTGCTGAGCTAGAGGTGCGGGATACCTTCTGTTTGGAGAATGGTACAGCTGGGAAAGAATGGCCTGATTGGTTTTTTGGCTTGGATTGTTAGCAAACTTTACAGTGATGGGCTCTGTGGCACCTGGAGGTTTCTGGCCATTCAAGCCCTTGATAGCTTCTTCTGCTTCAATTCGCTTGTCAAACCGGATAAACCCCACGCCCCTTGACACCCCTGCACAAGGTGAAAAAAGCATACAGTAATGAATTCACAGACTCCACAATGTTAGATGTTAGCTTTTTATTTGCATGGCCAATTGCTATGTTGATGGTCGATTGTTGTGAACACATGATAATTTTGAGCTTAATATAAACTGAGCTTTTGTGTAGAGTAAGAATTTTCTGCTGTAATTTTGATTTTAATTTTTAATTTAACTGATGTAAGACACATTTATGTAAAAAGCATGGAGGGTTGAAGGAGAACAGTGGAAACAACTTAAATATAGGGACCCAAAGAGGCATTCAGAAACAGAGCAATTTTGTTGGATGCAGATGAACCCAACCCAGCTGCATGGTAACCTCTGGTCAGCTCATGCTACTCTGCAGTACTTAAATTCACAAAAATTCTGTAAATAGCTTAGTTCTCTGCTCTCTAGCAGAAAAAAAAAAAAGCTTTTGTTCTCCTGCAGTATCCTCTGACGCTCTCTTTGGAGCAAATATGCTGAGAGGATGATGATGTGCATATACTATACTGCAATAATGGGAATTATGGCGATGTTTTAGCAGTCAGTGGTTACCTCTAAGTAAAAGATTTGGTTTCAATATATCGCCACACATCGCTAGGTGTTACTTTTGAAGGAAACTTTTCTTTATATAGAAAAGTCAAAGGCAACATGCAAGGGAATCCAGAAGTGCTTATGGAAGGTCTTAGGAACATCACACATCCAAAATTCGAAGTGTCTCAGACATAAACACATTGAGCTGTGGATACTTGAACCAATTAACATTAAAGCTACTAACAGCCAACATTAGTTAGATTGATGGTTTTTTGTAATATTTCTAGTGCCATTTAGAGCCCCTTTACATTTTGGTTCGTGAATAACCACATGAGTTAGACACTTGTCCTCAATTGAGAAAGACATTAATGACAAGAAATGTATTCTGTTCATAAACAATGATGATTTAAACCATCAAAGTGACAATGAACAGGCCTAAAAAAGCTTTAAAGAGGCAAATGTCACAGCTTCAACTTTGCATTTTTTATCTGTCAGTTTGTGTCACAACCTTATTATTCATACCATTTTGAGCCTACTTCTTCCAAATTACTAAGAAGGAGGCAAGAAAGCTTAAGCCTTAACAACAGTCTATATGCCAGAAAAATACGCTGCAAATAGCAGGATTTATGAACATGAAGAGAATTACCATGCCTATTAGAAATTCAATTATAATTAATTACTGGTCCATTTGTTAAATTCCCTCTGTTTCTATGTATGAATATACAGGAACCTACTGTGAACAGCTATTTATTACACAAAGACTCAGAACCTGTCCCACAAATCTGCTACATCTACAAGTCAGTATTTGGCCTTTAGTTCTCCTTTCCAGGCCTCTCTACACTCTCAGCAATTCACTACTAGAACACTCTAAGTATTAGGTGTCAACATTGAGATGTCTTTTAACTTAGCAGAACTCAAAGGAGTATATACCAGTTCCTCTAAAGGTCAGCCAAGACTCAAACACTGGCATGTAGAAATTTTTCAAAGTAAGACAATTTAAAAACTTTATGACCTCCTACAGTTGAAAGCTGTTTGTTACGCAAGAAGATATGTGACTTTGAAAAGGTACGAGTGAAAAATAGTAAATAAATCAGACCTAGCTTATTCGGGGAATAATTATGTGAATAAATGACTTCCTCCATCCCATCCCTTAGTGTGCCGAAGGGGGAGAACTTGGAGAGCCCCGTTTCTCTGTGTGTTGCTTTTTACACTCAATATTCCCGTCATGTACTTGGCTTTTTATTTGATTGCTTATTTCTAGCAGAGACCTCACAGCAGCCAATGCAGAAAATTACAAAGCTCCTCAAGATCAGCCATTTGAGACAGTAAAAAAATACAGGCATTACTGTCTGAGTCTGAAGACTAACCACAAAGTGTCACTGACAACCGTTACCTGATTGAGACACATTCTGTAATAATGCAAATAACCTGGTACATCTTAGTATTTTAAGGCACGGGTAATCCACCGAACTTATCTGCTCCCGAGGAACTCAAAGTTCAGGTGTGTGCCCCAATTTAATGAGTTAGCCTTGAAAACAGTCTTAGCAGCAATTGCCAGTCTGGGGCTTCTGTAATCCTAGCCTCAGAGAACCAGCTGTGCATAAAATTTTCTTTTTAGGAAAAAAAAGTTTAATAGCATTTTGTAAGGCACTGGGAGATTATTTTCATGCAGCAGCTTGGAAAGGAAGATTATGGCAGCTGTAAATTTATTACAAGTCATCAAACAAGCTTCAAACCTGCACCTTCAGGGTGGAAATGACTCAAGCTGGCTCAGTACACTACAGAGTCTATTTTTGTCTATGCATATTTATGAACAGTTCCAGAAGAAAAATGCATTTTCTGGCCTACATACACCTTTTATACATTATAGAGACAAGACTATTGTACTGAAAGATGAAATATTTCTTAAACTGTGAGGCCAAAAATGAAAGGCCATGCCAAATTGCCTACTTACCAGTGACTTGGTCAACCAGAATACGAGAAGTAATAATGCGTCCATATTGGGAAAAGAGCTGCTCCAGTTCTTTCTGGGTCATTGTTTTTGGAAGTCCACTAACATACAAGTTTGCATCTCTGATAGAAGCTGAACTCGGTCGTGCATAAGAAACCTTAGGAAAAAACCATAAGAAAATCCTAGAAAACAAACACTTTAAAACCAGCTGAAATACAACAGTGTTATTTGTTCTGAGACATTAAAACATCTCCAAGAGCAGACAGAACAGTTACTTTGCAAAGCCAGTTCAGTGGTTTTTTGGTTTTGGGGTTTTTTTTTTGGGAGGTGGCTTCTGAAAAAACAGAAGGAATGCAACTCAGACCACATAGGAGAAACTGACTACATGAACACATGTATAAAAAGTACTTCCAAATAAATGAGGAAAAGCTAGGTACACATTCCAGCAAGCCTTGGTGGAGAAAGTGTTCTCAGCTAGCTGACTGTAAGATTAAAGTGACAAATTTAACAAGGTCCATGAATGTCCCACGTTCCATGAATTCTCATTAAAAAGCACTAAAACATACAAGAAATTAAGATTTCAGTGTGATATGTAGGCCAAAGGCACAGGAAGACAGTCTGAAGCACTTAGAGGTTTGCAAGTGTTTTTCAAGTGCTGTGTCTTGTGCGTGTTGAGCTTGCTACCAAATGGTACATAATCACAATCGCTGATGAGGTCAAGATAAAACACTTTCACTAGGCCTAAGAATGAATGGCAGAAGTAGGAATCCAACCTGTATTTTGCCCGTTCAGCAGCTTGTCAATTTCTGCGACAGAGACCTTAAAATCAAATGCCATTTAACAGTGAGCTTCTCAGATCCTTTTGGACAGAAGTTTTTTACCTGCTGCCTCAAAGCGTCAGTCAGAAGTATTTCAAGATGATCAAGTAGATTCTTCGACCTTTAGACACATGCTATGAAACAGCATGTTCACTACTTCCTACTGAAGTTTCTACAAGCGATTTTACTACAACAATGATTAGGACAGAGTATCTGTGCTTCTCAAACAGGACAAAATACTTTATCTAGGCTTTTCACCTATGCAAAATGTAAAAGTAAAAAGGATCCTCAAGAAGTAGTCAGATTTATCTCCCTTCTTTCCCTCCCCTTCCATGCACTGTTAGCCAATACTGGGCAATTGGAAGCCTAATTCTTTGACACTTCTTTTCAAATCCTTCCTGTCTCATTTCCATGCAGATCAGCAGACTCTTAAGACTGCTGTGGAAGCAAAACAGAAGCGAGCCCGCTGGAGATTAAACAAGCAGTACCCTGAACGCTGCTGTGATCCTTCAAGTTCCACCCAGAGGCTTTGTGCAAGGTACCTTTGTGCTGGCTGAAGAGGACTGACCTCAGAAACTTGTAGCTATCCAACATGGAATCTTTTAAGTCATACTGCCTTGTTCTTTCCACATGAGAGCCACACAAGAGCTAAAGCCCTATGTACAAAGTTACAGGAAAACAGAGAGTAAAGTTTGGCTGCATTCAGCCAAAGAAGCAACAAGGACAATGACAGCTACACTTTTCTACCAGGCAGAAAAACCCAACAGCTAAGGAATGAACAAACTTGCTCAACCTGCCCATTTGGCCCTGAGTTTCTTTAAGAAATAAACTTCCATGTCTCACTTGGCAGGATGACTTTAAGGAGACCCAAAACCAAGGAATGCAGACAGACTGCCTGGAGAATAGGACTAGTCCCAGTAAAAATCATGAATTACCAAACCCAAGCAGTTCTGAATAGCTAATTTCATGTTTGTTTTCCAAAGAAACCCTTCCACCTCTTCTATACCCCCTCGCCCCCCGAATCTACATGGTAGGTGGGCACAGCAACCAAGTCCACTTAAAACTGAACACAGTAAACTGTTTAATAGTTTTTAATTCCATCTGGAATTGAGATACACTGAGTAGTGTCCTATCCAATCCTTTTCTAAGCTGTCAGACACAAGCTTTTCTTTCCATATGCATTTGTTCTGGTCCTCTGGAGAAGATGTCCAATTCCTGGAGTGACCATCAGCAACGGAAGGACAAAAGCCAGTGGCTTATCTTTAAATTTAACAAGAAAGCTATTCAACTGCTGGCCAAACAATGTTTCATCACTGAAAAACCAAACCCCCCCCAGTTAGCTGAAGATTAAGGACATATTCTGGACTTTACATTACCTTTGTTGAACTCAAACACCTGTTACGAAGCTGCTTTCTAAGCATGCACGCTTGCAAGCGCTCAGAACAGAGGCTGCACGCTGTAAGCCTCACAAGCTCTTTTCAAACAAGACAAAAAAATCTGTAAAAATAGAAGACACCAAAGGCCTGCCAAGACCCTTAAGCCGTACCTTGTGGTGCTGCTGTTTTCCCAGTCTCCTAACTCTCTAGACTTTGCTGTAGAAGTAGTTCTATAGATGGTGATAGATCAAATATCTCCACTTTCTAAGCAATCCAATGCAGTAATGGGAGTTTCCAATGAGTAGCCCACTCCTAACTGTCAAAACCATTCTAATTCAACACATCAGATAAAATAAAATAGAGGAAGTAAAACATAAGCAGAAATAACAGAGCTGTGATCTGTACGAAAAGACACACAAAATGCAAAGAAAAACTTTTAAAGTAAAGTAAGTGAACTGTGAGGTAATGCTTAATATCTGAAGCTTTTGACCCTGCCTCCTGCTGGTCACTGGCACTGAAGTAGGCTAGAAGCAAGTAAGTAACTCACAAGGTCTGCTGATCTGCGGTTCAAGTTCAGCGGTGATGAGAATAAAATGAAAATTCTCCCTTCTTACCCACACATCGCCCTGACCTCCCTGATGATTACAAGCAGCCCAGCAGGACAGGTGTGGATACCACAGTTCCTACAAACCAAGCTGCTAGAACAGCTTTTAGGTCTGGAAACCATGTTGATGTCCCTGCTTGCCACCTCCAGTGACTGCAGAATCACCTCTGACCCAAATCTAGCCAGCTGGCGATCAAGCAAAGGGGACTTGCTTGGATGAACAAAGAATTAGACCCCAACATAAACCCAATGTGTAAAGGGTGTGAAAAAAGGAATATAAATAGCTTCCAATCACACACAGATGAAGTTAGAGAAAGTAAAACCCAGCTGGATTTGAAATGGGTGAGAGACCTGAAAGGCAACAAAATGATCTGTCAGCAGAAGGAAGACTGAGGAAAAACAAATCCACTGCTGAACAGGACAGGAAAACTGCTGACTGGGGACAAAAAAAAAGGGACAGGACACCTAGTACTTTCCTTGCCTTAGTCTTTACCAGCAGAACTGACCTTCGGGGATCTCAGACCCAAGAGCAGTAGAAAAGCCTGAAACAAGGAGCACATCCCCTCAGTGGTGGAGGATCACAATGAGGAATACTTAAACTGCACAGAGAGAAGTCCATGGGGCCTAAAAGGCTGTGCCCACAAGTGCTGCGGAAGCTGACAGATGTTGCTGAAAGGCAACTCTTGGTTGTCTTTGTGTAGTGGGTTGCCCTTGGCTGGGCACAAGGCACCCACCAAGCTGTTCAATCACTCACTTTCCCAGCGGGACAGGGAAGAAAAAAATAAGATGGAAAATAACTTCTAAGTTGAGATAAGGCAGTTTACTAAAGCAAGAAAAAAGTGCAAAATTTTGCATGCATACAAGAAAAGGGGAAAAAAAAATTAATTTCTACTTCCCGTCAGTGAGCAATGCTCAGCCGCTTCCTGGGAAGCAGGGCTTCAGCACGTGGAGCGGCTGCTCTGGAAGGCAAACACCGTAAAATGATCAATGCCCCTGTTCCTCCTCCTTCCCTCCCTCAGCTTTTGTAACTCATATGCCATGGAATATTGCTTTGGTCAGTTTGGGTCAGCTGGCCTGGTTGTGTCCCCTCCCTGGATCTCGCCCACCCCCAGCGCCCTTGATGGAGGGAGGAATGTTGGAGAGACAGCGCTGATGCTGCGCCGGTGCTGCTCAGCAACACCCAAAACACTGGTGTGCTGTCAGCACCTTTCCGACCATCAGTGCAAAGTGCAGCAGCACCGTGGGGGCTGTTATAGGGAAATGAGCTCCAGCTCAGCCAGACCCAATACACTTTGAAAGGTCCTAGGGAACAGGGGTTGTTTCTGAGTAGCGGAAAGAAGCAAGTACCACCCACCTTAGTAGCGAGAAACTATCTTGCCCTCTGGATAGCTACAGGTCAGTCAGACAACTCAATCCCTGGAAAGGTGATTGAGGAACTAAACATGGAAGTCGCCTTCAGTCACATGAATGACACAGAGGTGACTGGATGCAGTCAGCATGGATTTATAAAGACAAAACCATGTCTGACCAACCTAACAGTCTTCTAGAAGGACACGACCGCATTTGGTGAACAAGGGAAGAACAGTGGATGTTGTTTATACCACCTGTTCAGGGACCTGACGCTCTCCTGTATTATCCTCACCAGATGCACATCAAGTATACACTTCACTTAAACACACACTAGTTAAGGGGGACAGTGATAAGACTGCGAACTGGATGAACTACCAGGCTCAGTGGGTCACGGTCAGTGGCATGATGTTCAGCTGGAAGCTAGTCCCTGGACTCCATCGACACTGGACCCAACAACTGCACTAGATGATGGAGCAATGCATGGCCTCTAGTGGCGATATAAAGCTTTGAGGAGTGGCTGACAGGCCAGAGGGCTGTGCTGCCATCCTGAGGAACTTCAGCAGACTGGACAATCAGGCAAGCAGGAAACTCAAAGATGTTCAACAACAAGAAAATCAGAATCCTCCCACTGGAGAGAAAAACCCCATGTACCAGAACATGCTGGGAGCCAGCTGGCTGGAAAGCAGCTTGTCAGAGAACTTTGGAGTCCTGACAGACACAAAGCTGATCATAAGCCAAGAGAATGTACCCTAGTGACACAGATGGCCAACAGCCACCTAGGCCGAATTAGTAGCTTGACCAACAGGTGAAGGGAGGTGATTCTTCCTATCTACTCAGCACTGGTGAGACACTTGCAGAGGACTATCTCCAGCTCTGGCTCTCTGCTGCAAGTAAGGTATTTCCAACCTGAGTAAATCCAGTAAATGGCTGCAGAAGTGATTAAGGGACTGGAGCACCTCTGATGCAAGGGAAAGCTGAGACCTGGCATTGCTCAGTCTGGAGATAACATCTTAGCCATAAAAATCTAATGAAAGAAACAAAGAAAATGGATCCACACAGCTTTTTGCAGTATCAAGTGACAAAACGAGTCACTGGGCACAAACTGAAACTCAAAAAAATTTCATTTCGAAATTCTGTATAGATTTCATTCTATAAGAAAACACATTTTCATGGTAAATAAAGGGTGGTCAAGCATTGGAAGAAGTAATTCAGATTGTGGAGTCTAACTCTGAAGGCATTCAAAATCCAAGTGGACACAGGCCTAAGCAACCTGCTTATGGTGTACATGCTCTCAGAGGTGCCTTCAACCTCAGACATTCTGTGATTCTCCAGTAACACACAAAAAATCTTCAGGAAATTCTTAGACATGGACTTCACACAAAGACAGGATGTACGAGAGGACAGGACAGGGGATTCCCAGACAGCTTTTTGTATGAAACCAGCAACACGACTGTGACATTTTCTTCCTATCCATTCCAAGAGGAATTCAAAATAGAGACACTGTCTTTCAAAGGGGAATCCATCCTGCTGGACACATGCTGCCATCTATTAAGAATATAAACTCACACAGAGTCTATCAGAAGAGAAAAAACCTGCAAAAAACATTTGCTAACTTACTGCAAGTTTACCTTATGCCACAGAACTGCTATCTGTCAAGATATAAAGCAGTTTCTGCAAAACTCTCATTTTCCTCTGGTAAGTGAGTATGAGTTCTTTCATGGTGACAGCTGATCCAGTATTACCCATGCCCTCGCTGGTAAAAGACATTTCAAATAGTTTGACATAGCAGTCAAGGCCCACATTGAATGCAATTTCAAGAGCGCAAATAAACGAAAGCAATATTCTAAGCAGTATACACTACTCTTACAAATCCAGTTTCAGTGTCATTACCTTCAAGTTCTTGAAGCAGGTTTACAACATATTTTTCACATCTAAGAACATAATGCCGATCACAGACTGGCCTACATGGCAAGTATCCCAGGGACTACTCCTGACGCACTGAATGTGGGCACCTTAGTCACAGGAATAACACATATTAAACCAGAATCAGTGGTTCATCACCGGTATCTGAACGCTATATTTAACCATCTTGCTAAGCACCAGAACTACTGGCCAGGCAAGAAATCTGAAAGAAACATGTAACTTCAGAAACCCAATGTAATTTAAGTTCAATTTTCTTTGGAAAAACATTACTAGTAATCTGTGACTCCTGCAAGTCAGCACCACTAGAGAAAAACAAGGACACCACAAAATATTACTGGTTATAATTAATTCCCGTGCAAAAGAACCTTGCCTAGAGTACGAGATATGCATGGGACATATCTCTCTTAATTTTTGATGCCAAAATCCAGTTATTTCACTTGTGATACACATTTAAAGCAGAGACTCTCCAGACTCATCTCCCTGCCTATGTCCTGTCAGTTTGCTCACTCAGTAATTACTTGCTGATAGTTCTAGATTTAGTCTATTGAGACAATTTTTATATGGACTGAATGAACAGTCCATATTAACCAAGATTTCATTTTAATTCCACAGCTAATTCAACAGGTGAACATTACAGTTATGCAATGTCAAAACCACTGAACACAAGGCAAGTCAAGAAACAGCCTGAAAGCCTGCAGTTTTAAATATTGAATGATGACACACTCCGTACAACACTGAACAGCACTACTCTGGAGATACCAATTTAAAAACAGTTTTACTGAAATTTTCCAATGCAGTTAGTAGGAAGGACACTTGTTTCTAGAAATGCAAACATTACACCACCAAATCCAAGTATTTTCACTGCTTTAATATTTAATTTCCTAACATCAAGATGAACAGATTTACAATTTTCAAGTGAAAACTGTGAAAGTTAGCAGGTTAAACAAAGAAGTTACCAAAAATAATAAAGAGAGNNNNGAGAGCTAGTCTCTATAAGTGAATGTTTCAGTTTCTTACTGTCTGCTACTACCTACAGACACCTCACTATTGTGCTTCGAGCTCTTTTATCTTATTATTAGTAGAAGACAAAGTATTTGTATTCCCTCAAAAAACTTGACAATTTAATAGAATTTCTTCCTAAACACCTCTACTTAATGTATTCTCACAAGTCTTTAAATCTGAAATCTTTAAATGCTAAAAGCAGTATTTCAGTAAATATTTACATTCACAAGCTTCAAGTGCAATCTTTATGCTTAAAAACACTCCCTGCCCTTAAGAGCAGTGTCCAGTTCTTTTAGAGTGCATATTTCTGTGGAAAAAGAAACTCCAACAATACCACCTGGTATGTGCAGATGAAAATGGGTTAAACCTACCTACAGAGCAGACAGATTTATACTTAGAAAAGGAATACATGCCTCCTTGGCAAGCACAACAGAAACAAGGACATATTGCTTTTTCTTACAGCAGTGTTCTCAGAGGCCATTGTGCCAGGCAAGTGTTCTTAACTTGCACTTAAATTTGTATGAGATACCATGATTCAAGAACTCTTCTTAATTTGATTTCTAGTAAGAAGATGCTGCAGCACACCTCAGAGATGATGTCTCAGCTTGTCACTGGCCAATGACAGCTTTTTTCTTGAAACAGGAGAGTACGTTGCTCTATATATTCATCAAGTTTATTTCCTGTCTCCCCTCAAATAAACACTGTTCCACTCCAAACAAAGCTTCAAGGCCACTTTTCCCAGCACACAAGACTACCTTGCTGAACACGTACATGCTGTGCTGAATTCATGGTGAAGCCTGCAGTAGCACATTTCTGTGGACAGAGCAAATTGGAATTCCACACTTCCCTCTCTAAAGGCAACTCACACCCAAATCTGTGGAACTAAAAAAACTCAACACAGCTTCACTTACAAGTTTAGATTAAGCTGGTAAATACAACCATATCCCATAAAGGTCCTGCTTTTACAGCCTGCTGTGCAATAGGGAATGCACTGAAAAAACAGACACTGAAGCAACAGCCTTTCAGCATCATTATCAGAAGAGGTTTCTCTATTTTAGTCCACATCTCGAAGTGTTCCAGCTCTGACAGCTACAACCCATGCCAGAGTCCCAGGGTCATGGGATCCACATGTGCTGCCACTCAGCTGAGGGCATGAATGGACCAACCTGACAAATTTAGACTTAAGACCAGTCTTCATATATCTGAGAGGATGAGGACCAGAAGTCTTCCTCAGGATATAACCAATTAAGGACAGCACACTGCTCAGAGAGGAAGACCTCATAAAATGCTGCTGTTCATAGCACAGAGGAACAGAAGAAAAAGGCTTTCAGAAGACTTGGCCTGAAGCAACTGACACCCAAAACGCCACTTGGTGAACAAAAAGCAAATGTATGTATGTGCTAAGAACAGAAACCAGCTGGAAAATCTGCTACTGACAGGAACAGAAGCAGAAGTTTTCCCAGAAGTGCTCAAGATACTGTAACAGTTTTAATTTGGGATCATAAACCTCTGATAAAAGAAAAACAATAATCAAGTTCACTGACATAAAACATGAGATGGGAGTTATGCACTACAATCACAGAATAGCACTTCTGTTTTGCCTTTAAAAGGACCAATATACAGAAGAACACTTTAAAACTTGCAGTCAGTAACTATCACTGTCTTGCAAAAAAAAAAAAAAAAAGAAATACTTAGAATTTAAGTACAAATAAAATAAATGGAATGAAAGGAGAGCAAGTCTCCAAACATTTTCCATTTCATACTTTTCACATTCTTACAGTCTCAAAAGACCTTTCCTCATACTTTACTTTCGTGATTCTGATCCCCACTCATGTCCAAACAATGAGAGCACAGCAATTTCAGATGCACTAGGAATAAAAAAAGCATTACCTTTCAAGGAGGACAAGAGTACACAGTATAATATTAAGCCCTCCATATGAATAATACAAACAGGAATAAAATCTTAAAACACAAGACATCAATTATCCTCCTGAAGGAAATGAGCAAACCTCAGGTTATACCTAAGGAGCTGATACTACTGACAGAGTCTCTGGCAAGCACACCACTTGGGAATCTCTCGCAGTATTCCACAGGCATATCCAGAAATGCACAGAACACATCAATTGCAACTTACAGCCCACTGGAATATCTTACAACCTTTCTGGAAAAACTATTACTTCATGGAGGAAAGACAACAAAGCCAATATATAATATGACAAAAAAAACTTGAAAGCTGCTAGCTTAACAGAGGTCTGTGTGTCTCAAGACTGCCGTAATTTCAAAAGTAAGCACAATCGTATTTTACAATAATAGAAACCCTTTTACAAAGAAAAAAGATATTGGATTTAAAACAAAATAAAATAATTTAAAAAACCCAAACAAACAAAACCCCTCAAAACAATGGACAGATCTCCATGCCTGGCATTTACAGCATTTTGAATCTATGCAGGAAACCACAACCTTCTTAGAGGACTTTGCACAGCACAGGGAGGGCAGGGTACAAAGATGCAGCATCAATCTCAGTAGTAACAAGCAGTTTTTTGCTGGTTCTGTTGACTGTTTGTTTGTCTGTTTGTTTTTAATTGCATAAGACTTGGCTTTTGAGCAATGCTCGCAGACTTCCATCAACTGTACACAGCACGTCTGGCCCCTTCTAACATCTCAATTTCTGTGTCAGGAATCCCCCATGCAGCTCGGGAAGGACCTTACTGGACCGCTGAAGCTTTTTGGCTGCAAACCTGCTCAGCAGCCTTACAGTGAGCTGCACTGGTCCAAGGATTCTCTCCCCCAGAGAAACAGGGATGGGCTCTTGAAGACACTCTAATCGGCAGCAATATGGCACTTGGGGCTCAAACAGAACATGAACTGGGATGGCTGAAGGTGAGAATAGCACATTTCATGGTTTGGCCTGGCACTGTGTGTGAACAAACAACCAACCGTGTGGCCATAACGTGGTTTGCAGGAAGTGACAGCAATATGCATCAAGAACTGAACCCTCCTCTCAATATTATTCAGCTACATGAAAAACAAGCAGCCAGCTTAAGCTGGTTAAGTAACATTCAAAGTCTGAGGAGATTTGAATTTCAGTGAAGAACAAATTTTACCTGGGGGTGAAAAGACGTGTGTGTAGTATTAAAATGAAAATGCTGTCAAAGCTTTAACTGTTAACATAGCTAAAAGATTGCATAATTATAATTTATGTAAGTCCTGCAGAAATTTAAGGAAAAAAACACCTTTGCCTTTCTTCCAAGAAAAACTGCTCTTCTGTTTCAGGTCTGCTAGAGCAGTTCAATTTGACCTTACGAATACAGTCCTGAGGTATTAATTACCCTGTCAAGACCACTAAATGCTCTGGCACCGTAGCCACTCTCTCAGCCTTTGCTGATTGACAACAACAGTAAAACTCACTAGCTTTAAATTAAACCTCCACACAGGATTCCCTTTTGCTCCTTACTAGATCAATGTTCTTTAATATTAGTGGAGGGGCAGGTGGGAATCAATTAAAGAAAAAAAACATTAAGAAGGTAAGGAGAGTTTCTCTCACCTTCACAGCTCGCCTCTGGTATTTTAATAGACTTTTTACACAACTCATTGCTACCCAAGGATATTAGTTAATCGAAAAATTACTACAAAAAAGTGACACTACCAAAAGTTTTCTCTACAAACATCAGTGGGGAAGACAGGAACAATATAAATCCTTTTTACCTGCTGCACTAAACTCAGAAATCAAACCAGCATCTATCTTTCTTTTTAGTATTTTGCTATTTTCCATTAAGTGTCCAAAGCATTTTCAAGAGTACTATCGTTAGTAAAATTTCTTAAGGGTGCAGCTACCGAACAGTTAAGTTACAGGATAATTCCTTTACAATGAATGTTGTAAATCTAACTAGGGGCTCAAGGCACCAAGTGAAATTGCATCGCATAATGCCATGTTGTAGCAACAATTACCCAAAGAACACTAATGAACTTGCCACACATCCCTCGCTTCAAGTCTTCCCTTGCTGTACTGCCCTTTTTTGGGCATTTGCAAAGCTGACTGCTTAGTATTCACTCTTCTACTGAAGTCTTAACTAGCTCACCTCATGACACAACTCTCTACAGCAGGGCAGTCAACTAGGCGATGATGGCAAACTAGGACATCTTGTACTTGTAGACAAAGAATTTGTCAAACTTCATTCCAGGAGGAGGTTGGTAGAATGTTACACATTAAGCCTGTTTTTATTTTTATTACATGCAAAGTTATACGGGAGTGGGAAGAAAACCTACAGATTTAATACTTCAGAGAAAACATTTCTTAAATTTCTATTCCCCTGACAGGTAATAATTACCCATGTAAACATCCCAATAATCCAAAGAACTTCAGAGGAGGAAAACTTTTTAAATCTGACTTTTGAGCAGCACTCTCTTAGTCCACATTGAGAGATATTTCTATTCATATAATCTCGCAATCATTTCACTTGTCTCTTTCTTTTTTTTTTTTTTTTTTAGTTTTTTCATAAA
>VZTA01027210.1:17619-57590 GCA_013398855.1 Mohoua ochrocephala
ACCAAGGGGAAAGGAAGTCATAGAAAGTTTCTCCTCTCCCGAGCAAAAGCCAAGACAACAAAAATATGCACTCAATTTTCTTATCCCTATGTGTAAATCAGTGACTCTCATAACCTGTTTGTTCCTCTGAGTTTTCCACATTTGGGAAGAATTGATCTTTCCAGGACAACCCAAATAAAAAAAAAAAAGTCATGGACAAGCAAGCAGGTAAGCAGAAAAATCACTCCAGGAACAAAATTCAACATTTATCTTTTAAATAGAGCAGACATAAAGAGCTTGCCAGCAGCATCATCTTCCAAAAGAGAAGCCACAGAAAATATTTTAGCTTTTTTAAGATGCAACTTGTTTTCACACTAGAGTTACATACTTCAATTAAAGTCGCATAATGCAATGAAGCCCAACCCTCACAGGCTACCTGCAGTACACATAAGCCTGTTTGCATTGCAAATAAACGATAAATAATGCCACAGAGGGCACTATTTAAGAATGGAGGCATACCATCCAGCTGAGCAGGGTTCACATATCTAACACATCCATAAGTGGCTTCAACATCAGTGCATACACCCACCCTCCTAATGTTTCACTATTCAGTTAAATCAGAAGACAATACAACTACCACCAGGTTAGACAAGACTAAGACTGCTATGACTTGCTTTGGAGAGATAAACCTGAAAGTTGGTTAACTTTGCAAATAAAATACTTTGCAAAGAATTCAGTAAAGTATTCCATAAAGCATTCCACAGGATCTTCTTTTTAAAAAGGTAAGAAGTAATAGGATTTTATATTGCTATCAATATAAAAAAAAAAAAAACCAAACCCTTAAGCCAGCATTTTGCAAATCCACACTTTTCAACGTATTTTATTTCAAGAAAACAGTACGTGGCATGCCCTTAGGGATCAGAAAAATATATCCAATGATGAGCAGGCTAGCATAGAAGCTGTGGATCAGAGGTATCTGTCACAGCTCCAATCCAGAGCATCACACATCAGGGTGAGGACAGTCAGTTCCCTCCAAGTAGGATTACACTCAGTTCAGTCACAATGTGAGGATACATCACACTGTGACTGAACCAACAAAGTTCC
This sequence comes from Mohoua ochrocephala, assembly GCA_013398855.1. Taxonomy (NCBI): domain Eukaryota; kingdom Metazoa; phylum Chordata; class Aves; order Passeriformes; family Acanthizidae; genus Mohoua; species Mohoua ochrocephala. The sequence goes on from VZTA01027210.1 coordinate 18,703, forward strand.
TTCCAGCTTTATACACTAATGGGAAACAAACTTGAACCATTGATCTGGTAAAGTACTAAGCATTCCTATAGACGTCCCAAAAATGTACAGAGAGAACAAATATCTAATTTTTTATTTTTTGAAGCCTAAATATACACCAACACTCCTATTCAGTCATTTTTCATTTGAGGGTATATATAAAAATCTCAGTTACACTCATTTTTTGAAGCTGGAAGTTAAGACTTAGGTTCTGAGTTTGTCATACTGATTGGGTTTTTGTTGTTGGGGTTTTTTGTTTTGATTTTTTTGTTTGGTTGGTTTTTTGTTTGTTTTTCTTTTGTTGTTTGTCTGGGGTTTGTTTGTTTGGTTTTTTGTAGTTGACTTATCAACTCTGGACAAATAGGAACACTGTGGTCTATAAGCAGGAAGTAACCTCTGCAAAGGTCCTGGGACTGAGACCTCATAAGTGACTTCCTCCACCCAAGATGTTACCTCCAGAGGCAGAAAAGACCTCAGACATCAACTTGACCTCTGCTCACCATTGCCTCCTGGCTGATCTGAAGAATACATAAGCTACAAAGTGCTTCACAGCATCTTGGGCATTTCTACTGCTTCACAGATAAATGCGGTGTGGCTGGGACTAGATGCTCTTTAAAGTCTGTTCCAGCCCCTTAACATCCTATGATTCTGTGATCTTGGGACAATCCAGTCACAAAAACTCGGCCTGAAACCCAGCGTCCAAGAAGGAAGAAGAGTAAATAAAGGAGAAGAGAGTAAAGCAGTTTTTCCACTCAAGTCCTGCACACTAACACGGAAAGGTGCTGCTGAAATTCAACAAGCCTGAATGTCGGTAGCTAGAGTCAGAATTTTACTTGTAACATTAGCAATCAGCATTTAAAGATACTTTTCTCTAACTAAACCTTTTCTTTATTTTGGCAAAGAGGCTATCATTTTGGCTTGTGACAACTCCAGAGTTTCAGCTTTGCTTTAGCTAAAGACAGCTAATGTACAAATACCTGAAAACAAAGACATAAGCTTTAGTCTCACTGCAAGGGTCACTGGTATATAACCTACAATTCCACTTTTTGGTCCTGGGAAGGCAGAAAAGTAAAATCATCACTGTCATCGCTCATAGCTGCCTATTCCATTTTCACCTTTTTTTAATTAACCACTTAGCAAGGTGAAAGAGGATTAAAAAGTCAAACATGGGCAGCATGAACTAAGTTACCACAATCCCCCCGAAGGGAACATTTTGATTTGGGAGACCTGGCTTGATTTTCTATAACTGCCTCCTTTTTTTGCCTATGTAGTCAACAGAGCTTCCTTTTTTTGCCTATGTAGTCAACAGAGCTTCCAGTTTACCACCTTGGACATATGAGTCATGCTGGCTCAATCCAAGGCATTACATGCAAAACAATACTACCGGAACACAAACCAAAAGACAGCCTCCAAAGTCTTGGAGTACAAAATTACTTTACTCAATTTTCCCCGACCATCCAAAAGACAGCCTCCAAAGTCCTGGAGTACAAAACTACTTTACTCAATTTTCCCCCAAAGGAGAAAATGAGAGACTGTGGGCAAGAAGTCTGCCAGAAACACAGAGGGAGCTTCCAGCAGCAAAGCATCTGTCCATGTCTTTCATCCATTGTACTTGTGTGCCGTGAGTCACCATTTGTTACAAAGTAGTATTTAAGTTTCAAATAGCATAATCCACTTTATTAAATCCTATGAATCCAGAACACGTAAGGCACTTTGGCCAAAATTACTGCCATCTTATTTTTGTCTCAGTTGTCTTTCAGTGGTTCTGCACTGCTTTTTAAGTACAAACCTCCTTAGAGGTGAACTTTATTTCATGGCTCAAACATGCTCCTTGTTAGAAGGCAGCTGCTATCCAAGTGATCAGCTAGCAAACCCCATTGTTTATGAGGAAGAATGGGCTGGCTGGAACACATACTGCCTTCAGGCACCAATGCCTGTGAAACATGTTCACAAGTCTGCATTCTCTGATAACCTTATTTCATCTCCCCTCTCAGAATTTCAGAGCTCAATTGCTCAAATGAGCATCCTCAGTCTTCTTTCAATGGATTAAAAGAGATGAGAAAAGTACCTCTCAAGATTTCTGTTTCTAGAAATTCGAGAAACTGAATTTAGTAAACAAGTGTGTGAGGAATTATAACAGAAAAAGACAGGAATACCAAACATTAGCGACTTAAAGACCAGAGCCCTAGAGTAACTCATAGATAACCCAAATAGTTACTTCAGCATTCCATTCTAAGGACTTGTAAGAGGAACAAGACAACTAGCAACATAAAACCTGAAGTACTAATAAGGAAGTTATATCATCTTTGAGAACATGAGGAAGCACATGGTGTTCAAACACACAATTCTGCATTTCTTCAACTAAAGCATTAAACAATTTCTCAGTTAAAACAAGTACATCCAAGGTGGTAAGTGGGTCAAGAAAATGAAATTTTCTACACTGTCTATACTTAATCTAACTCTAAATCTAAACAGACTACAAAGGACCATTTGATACATGAAATCCTAGTTTATTCTACTGATATCACAGAATGCTCGTTACAACTGTAAAGGTAAAACAAATCAGGAAGTCAAAACAGTTCAGTTTCTTTAAATTATTTTAACACTACATACTTTTATAGTCTTAGTTTGAAGTCTCAATCCATTCAGGGTATTGATAGCTTTTTCGGCATCCTTGGGGTCAACGTAGTTCACAAAACCATAACCCAAGCTCTGTCCTGATTAAAAAGACAAATAAAGTCATCATTAGTAAGTACTGCAGTGCCACACAATGATAGCTAACTATTTAAAACCTACAGACACACACTGAGCAAACATTGCTTATACTGAAGAACAGCACCCGCCCCAAACAACAAAAATTGCAAATTTCTCCACTAACATTAGCAGATTTCAAGTAGCTTCATCTGTTCTTGTGTTCGACATAGAAATTGCTACATTCACTTTAATGCGAGACTTAAAAACTGACAAGCAGAATAGGTTCAGAACTATATTTTGATCTGTTAGACACTAGAGGATGTGCAGGAAGCATCAAGTTTAAAGTGACATCAGGAATCCACTACTCAAACTTTTTTATTGAACATAAAAGGTATAGTGACAAATTTCTGGACTAGTGCTGGAAAACTAAGTACATTTGAAACTCACTCAATGTCAGGATTTGAGCCAAATTAGAGGCCAAAAAATTTTACGGATGTTATTTGTACACTATATACAGCCTTCTCAGTAACAAGGAGTTTAAAGGCTCATTTTGTTCCAATATTCAAAACAACAGGTACAAGTATATGATCAAGAGCTAAATACCAGCTGAAGATGCAGTATTATTTTCAGGTTTGTTTAGTGTTGGAAATTCAGACAACAGATGGACATAAAGCATTTTTAATTAGTTCTTACCTCTGAACAACAGCCCCTTTCTAACCATTATCGTGCTTAGGCAGAATATTAAACACTTGAGTTTAGCAGTATTCATCTTTGGACAACTTCAAAACCTACAGTTTACTATTCCTAACTAGCATACTACTTTTAGAAGTATTTTTAGTGCACAAGACTGCAAATAGGTCGAAAATTTTAACACAGTGAAAGAATACACTTAGCAAGAATACTATCCTTTATTAACACAAATCTTTCCAGAAACACTCCCATGTTCTGGGGTTTTTTTGGGTTTTTTTAAGACACCAAAACAAGGTCAAAAAAATTGTCATCAAGCCATAGGGAAGCATCCGACATATCTAATTCACAAAATGCTAGTTAGAATGATTAGCTTGGATACACAACAGTATAAAAGGATAAGCAACATTACATAAAGCACAAATGGCAAATTCATTTATTTCCCAAAAACGCTGTAACAGAACTCATTCTGTATCAAGTTCTTGTGTGGTATGTACACAGTATGCATGTAACAGTATGCAACACAAAAAAAACCAACAAGAATTTTTGCACTCAATTAAATATGATGAGAGGGTTTACTTACAAGCCCAGCACCCCTGGGCTTGTAATTTATATTTATAATTTTGCACCAATTATGCCTACAATGGCACCAAAGGTGAGAGGACACCACCACCACCCACCAAAGCTACTTCCATTCTCTCCCATCTCCTCAAAACACCACAGGCAAACACAAATTGCCTAGATGCAACCACGAACAGGTTAATTATATATAATTAATACATACATTGCCACAGAATCCAAACCCCAGCGGGACAGAAGACTGAGCACCTGCTCTAGAGAACCCTGCCCTGAGCAGAGGTTAGACTCCACGGTCTTCATGTCTTCAACATCAGCAGTTTGTCACATTTCTGTAACAAACCATATGGAAATACCCCAAAGCATTTCTGTATTCATTTACCTCTCTACCTAGATATTGCTTAGTTTCTAATCCTAGAAGCCTTTTTCCTTATTAGTTTGATTACAGTAGAGCAATTTCTATACCTGTCACCTCCATCGCTCCCAATGTCTGGAGAGACTCTTCCCAACAGCGTCTCCAAAAAAGAAGAATCTCTCTTTTGGTGCATGACTGATTTCAGTGTTAGCTCCTAATACAGAAATGCTGATTTCAGGTGTTTGTTACTAATCTCCTGAGGAACTCTTTTAAATGACATCTTTAAAATTTTTTTAAAGATGGTAAAATCTCAAAGAAAAAACTATTTCATACAGGATATTCCCAATACAATACTCACTCATTCCAGATTGAACAGAAAAAGAAATTATGTAAAGAAATTACTTCTCCTAGCCTTCTCTGTTGATGTGATCTACTTTTCATTTTAAAAACACCCAGACTGCTTCAGACAAAGAGCTTACCCAGCGGTTATAAAGGATTCAATTCATGACCATTCTTCTGGAGACACTCTATTAGTTAAACTTGATAAATATTGGGACACTAGCCTAGGAAGGTGCACCAAAAGCCCCGGTAATTTATTCAAGACAAGTCTGAAATAATTTATGCAATTTTATTCTATGATTTTACAATCAAAAAAAAGCTTTCCCCATGAGAGCAGCATAACACTGAAACAAGCAACCAAAGGGGTTGTGAAGTCTCCATTCCTAGAGATACTCAAGAGTCTGAGTGGTCCTGCTGAAGAACAGCAACCTGCTGAAGAAGAATCTGCTTGAGAAACAGGAAATGACTAGATTATCTCCAGAAGTCCTTTTCACCCTCAGTAAATGTATGAATGAGACTCTCTCTATTTACTTCTGTTTTCTTTTATTTAGGTTATCATCTAAGATTCTAAAGTGTTCCCTAAAGTCCTTATTTATTTAGAAAGGTTAAGAAAATGCAAAACTTCTTAGACATTAAAATTATGCTTGAAGATCAGTGGTTTAATTACACATTATCAATAACTGAGAGTCAAAAATCACCTTCTTCACAGCACATAAGAAAGATAAATGTTGACTTTGAACAAGCAATGCAAATAATTGTAAATCAAACCTGATTTCTGGAACTGGACGTTTGAGGAACCACTCTTAAATCTTCCTGCTTATATTAACCTCTTGTTAAGAGGTTTGTCATTTCATACACAGACGGCTGAGTTCCAGAAAATTCAGACAAGCATGTAATAAAATGCAGTAGAAGCAGCTACTTCAAACATCCCATCACTATCTTGACTATTCCAAGCTATATCTGACAGGTGGTGGGAAAGTACCAAGTGGGTTACAAAGAAGAACTGAGTTTCTAAGTGAAAAGAACTTCAGTCCAAACTTATTCAAGTACCACTATGGCTGTATAAGCCAGTGACAAGCCTCACCCTATCGTGGATTTCAGACAGAGAGACCACCACACTCACTGTGCACAAATTTTACTCAAATAAAATTAGAGGCAACTGGCCAGGATAACTCAAACCAGTTCTCCTTCTGTGCAGAAGCTCAAAGAAGAACTCAAAACAGTTCTCCTCATTCTTCAATGTCTAAGCGTTTGCTTTCAAGAAGAAACAAGGAGAAGACAGACTTAAACCAAATCAGCCACCGCTTAGGATATCTAAGAGGAACTTCATTATTTAATTCTTATTGCCTGAAGGACTGAACTAACCAATGACAGAACTGGGCTCTTCCATCTGTGCCTCTTCTACACCAAACTCCACTTGCCAAGAGAGCAATGTCCCGCAGAACACACATTTGTCTCTAAGTCCAGTAACACACTTCAAAATAGATTATGTGTCTGAGTACACAAAGAGGATGGAAGAAAGAAGGTAAATCTATAGCTATCCCCACGTTAAACAATCCCCAGATTTAAATGTGTCTCAAAGAGCTGCTTAGTCTCCTGCTGTTTTAAGACAAGGTCAGCTCCAGTCGGCTCTTGCCTCAGCTTTGTGTTTCCAACATGTACTTAATGACACTGTCTGAAAAAACTCTTACACCTCTCCAAGTTAGCTGTCCTGGTGCTCTGTCTGATAGTATGTGTTCAGGTATTCTGAATATCCAGTTTTGCTTTTTGAGGTTCTTCAAAATTAAGGCCTACCCCACCTCAACACAGACAAGAGACCATCTGTGTCATCAGCTCTCAATTTAGCTTATCCTAAACAAAGGAGTGTCAAGAGGTTCTTATTTAACTATCAGTTGAGCCTCATCTCCTGGATAGTTATTGTGGATACTTCACAAACCTGTTTAAAGATGTTTCTGTAAACCTTCTACTAGATTTTATGCTTTAGACACTATGACTATTATAGAACATGGTGCAGAAACATCCCAACATTTAGTTAAATGATTGGTAAAAGAAAAAGTCACCTGAAGTAGTAGGAAAAGTGAAATTGATGAAATGATCTGGAAGGAATGAGGAAATAAATGGGGAAAAGCAGTCGGACTTGAATTTTTCTTTAAAAAAATCTGAAAAACCAAAAGCCACATAGTAGAAATAATGCATCTCACAAGCCTGTAAGACAACAATGGAGTTAGAATAAAAGCTATGATTTGAAAGTTCGCATTGCAAGTTCCCAATTATTAATTACACTTTATGTTTTACGTAACTGACAGTTGTAACAAAGTCAAATTCAAGCACAAGTGGCATAAAATCTTTTCAGTTAGGCATCTCTTTGTACCTAGACATGCTATATCCACTACTAATGACTGACAAATGTTCAGCCTCTGTGGTCTACAAGTGCAGAAAGCACCATGTTACTTAGTTTAATAGGGGAAACTATTCAACTTTTATTTTGCCTTTTTGGGCTTCATAAATATGACTTGATCGCCATGTATGATGATGCAAATTAAACAGTAATTTATTAGATAATGCCAAGTTGCTTTTTGGCACTACAGTCAATCTACAGAATGGATTTTGAGAGGGGAAGGGCAAAAAGTAATTTCAAACAATTTAATTCTAATCAGTCTTTGAAAAGACTGCTCAAGAGACTGATTGGAGATCCAAGTAGACACTAGAAAAGCATAAATGAAGTAATTTACCATTAAAAAACAAGTAATGAACACGCTGATTCAGTATTTAGGAAAGGAAAGCAGACAGACTTCATAGGCACTCATCACCAAAAGATCAAAGAAGTTTCAAGTTGAAAAGGAAATAAGTAAGCAGGAAGTCATAGCTATGGTCACAATGCTCCTGCATTTACTATTGTGCCTTGAAAGATGCCATTCTTTAGCTTTAAAAACACACAGGCTAATTCACAATAGTTATCAGAGAAGAACCACAAATAAACTAGTTGCATGCTACCCAAGCTGTTTCATAAGTGTTTCCTATGAACTATAAATAATGCATACAGCTGTAAAAGCCTGAAGAAAATCCTGTGCTATCCAATATTCAGAACAAATAGATGCTACCCACAGAGAAAAGAGGTCATGTAAAGTTGATGTGATAGAGGTGGCACTTACCAATTTTTAATGTTTTGCTTTTAGAGGTAGCAGCAACATTCCTTCAAGCAGGAAGGAGGCCTCTTAGAAAGCTCAAGAATTAAATCTGGCCAGGGATGTCAAGGTGAACAAGAAAAGCATCTACATAGCTATGTTGGTGAAAGAAAAGATTACGGAAAATGTGGGCCCTCCCTGGAACAAAAATATGACCTGGTTACCAGGGATATAGAGAAGTCTGAGGAGAACTGAACAACTTTTTCTTCCCCCGCAGTCTTCACCAGCAAGTGCTCCAGCCGCACCGCCGAAGTCGTAGGAGGAGAAGACAGGGACTGGGACAAGGAAGAACCACCTACTGCACAAAAGCATCAGGTTCGAAACCATCTAAGGAACCTGAAGGTGTGCACAAGTCCACAGGACCTGGTCAGATATATCCATGGGCTCCTAAGGGAACTGGCAGAGGAAATGGCCAAACCACTATCCATTACATTTGAGAAGCTGTGGCAGTCTGATGAAGTTCCCACTGACTGGAAAAGTAGAAACATAACCTCCATTTTCAAAAAGGGAAATAAAGATAAATAAAGTAGGGGAACTACAGGCTTGTCAAGTCTCACCTCTGTGTGTGAGATCATGAAGCAGACCCTCCTGGAAATTATGGAAAGACGCACATTAAAAAGAGAGGTGACAACAGCCAGCATGGTTTCACTAAGGGCAAATTGTACCAGACAAATTTGGTGGCCCTCTACAATAGGGTTGAAGTGCTGGTGGATGAGGGAAGAGTGACTGATTTACCTGGAATTGAGCAAAGCATTTGATACTGTCCCACACAATGTTCTTGTCTGTAAGTTGGAGAAACATGGATACAGTGGTGGCTAAGGAATTCACACTCAAAGAGTTGCATTCAATGGCTCAATGTCCAAGTGGACACCAGGTACAAGTGGCAAGTAGCTCTCCTATGGGGTCAGTATTGGGACTGGCACTGTTTCACTCTGTCACCAACATGGACAATGGGATCAAGGGCACCCTCAGCAAGTTTGCTGACAACACTGAGCTGTGTGGTACCATCGATACGCTTGATGGAAGGGATGCCATCCAGAGGGATCTGGACAGGTCAAAAGGTGCATGCATCTGTGAGGACTCATGAAGTTCAACAAGGCCAAGTGCAAGGTCCTGCATCTAGGTCAGGGCAATCCCAAGGACAAACACAGGGTGGGCAGAGAATGGAGTACGTAGGGCCCTGACAAGGAGGACTTGGGGGTACTGGTGGATGAGAGGCTGGACGTGACCCAGACACGAGTACTCACAGCCCAGAAAGCCAAACGTGTCCTGGGCTGCATTCAAAGCAGCCTGGCCAGCAGGGCGAGGGGTGGGATTCTGCAGCACCTCTCCTTTGAGGATGGCCTAAAAAAACTGGGTTTGTTCTGCCTGGAAAAGAGAAGGCTCCCGGGAGACCTTATAGCACCTTCCAGTACCTAAAAGGAGCCTAAAAGAGAGCTGGAAAATGACATTTTACAAGCACATGTAGTGATAGGAAGAGAAGGAATGGCTTTAAACTGGAAGAGGGCAAGTTTAGATCAGGTACAAGGAAGAAATTCTCTACTGTGAGTGTGGTTAGATACTGGAACAGGTTGCCAGAGAATCCGTGGATGCCCTATCCCTAGAGAAGTTCAAGGCCAGTCCTGACGAGGCTTTGAATAACCTGCTCTAGGGGAAAGTGTCCCTGTCTGAGGAAGGAGGGTTAGAACTAGATGATCCTTTAAGTTTCCTTCCAACCCAAACTATCTTATGTTCCTAAGAGTTCAGCAATCTGAACTATTCATTTTGCATCAAAGTGTTCAATAACTATGTGCTATACATTAAAAGTAAGACTTGAAAGGTAGATGAATATGACTTTTAACCTGACAGTAGTTAAATAAGCCCTTTCAAAAGAGGTGAAGTCCCTCACAAATGCACAGTGAACTTAAATGCTGCCTTTTCAGTAGTCCTGCAACATTTTATAGCTTCTGAGAAGAATGGATATTGCTTTCTGCCTAACTCCATGATTAGACAGCAGCTAATTAATATCATAGTTTTATTTAATGGCTAATTAAAGCATCTTGGTATTCTACTAGGTCTTCTCTGAATGTTTTTTGGGCAAAAATTTGGACAGGTTTGACCCTAGAAATTTCTGGCCTATATAAAGCCTGGTCCTGATGTCTCCTGCTGTCCAGCTATCTACTAAACCTGTGTTTTCATGATTTCCCTTTCTACATAGCTGCTGCTGCAGATAATTTTCCTACATGCATGACTGCGAAGCTTGCCTTTCCCAACAGAATCTAGAGCCAGTACTGCAAAACTTCTTTGCTTGAGAGCACACAGCTGGTATCTTTTTTCCCCCCCCAACACTGCTCCACTAGTATACAATGGTATTATCACCAGATGACCAGCAGATGCTGAAAGGAGAGCAACTTCAGCACTAGAAGAGTTTCCACTGCTGCATTTCTTCCCGCAGTCAACCACTTGCATCATTTCAACACGCACTTTCTACTCGCATGAGCCAGAACAGCCTTTTGACAATGCAGCACGATGCTTTTGAAAGCCTGGGACACCCACCACACGAGGGAGTCCTTGGCTGCTGTTTCCCATCAGAGCTATGGAATACCCAGTGCAAGGGCTGAGCAAGCTAACTTTTGGAAGCAATTGTTGATTACATTAGCAGAGTACTCAGATAATCCTGCATCTTGTCTGGAATTCTTAAACGTTCCTGTAACGTCTGAAGGTCAAACAAAATAGATAATTAACAGTATCAAAGAGCAAATGGAAAGGAGGTAACACAAAAACAGAGTCAAGACAAATTCTACAATCAGTCGAGCTCTCAAAACTTGTTCAGAATGCACTCATCAAGTAAGACTGAATGAGTTCTATGAAATGTACTGGTTCATTTTAAGGAGCAAGAAGAGCTGTTGTTTCAAAGTTCTCATTAACAGGTAAAAGTAATGTAAAAAAAGCAGCCTCACTAATTGAATCCTATCAATGCTAAATCCTGGAAGAAAAAGCCCAAAACTGTAATAAATGACCATCCTTACAGATATGTCAAACAAAAAGAAAGAAAGAAAAAAAAATCTCATAACATTTACACCTGATTAATAATAGATTTTAAAATTAATACACCACGAAGGTATAAAACTAGTTTCATGGTCTAATACAAAAAACTAAGCACAGACTAATCATATTCTGGAAAATTAGAAGTCCAAATAGCAAATAACACCTTCACGCATTCCCAGAGGACAACCAAAAATTAAGCATACACTTAAAAAATGGGATTTTTCTACAATAGTCACTGAATTCACCGTATCATCATTTCAGACATATCAGGCTATTTCATCTTCTGCAAAAAAGATCTTATTACAAAAGACTAAGTTATAGGAACATAACCAGTAAGAACCTCAATATCACAGAAGAAATGGTAAAAAAACCTATCTTGAAAAAAAACTCAAATGGAACATACTATTTACATCAATATTACAGTGAAGAACAATTCTGTGGTTAATAAAGTCTAGGGAACTGTAAGTCATTGTCTACCAGTCTACAGAAACAGAACTCGTAAGGATTCCAGAAGATTGAGGACCTTATTTCTTTTTATAATTTGACTTCATCTACATATGCTGCCTTCAGTACTTAACTCCTTCAAAATCTTTCATCCAGATCTTGACTGAAAGAGAATAGTCCTTTTTTTTGTGAAGAATAATGTATTTTCTACTTCCAGTCATGTAAATGTTCATTTTACAAACACTGTTTTCAATAAACTAAACTTCATTTAAAGCCATAAACTTGTGTCTCTATGTATGAGGTTAATTGGCAAAGTTCCACTAAACCACTGTAAGAATCAGTCAGCTTCATATTTTTGTAATCGGGACCAAGTCAAGTTCACAGCAACTTGACATTAGGTTTTATTCTGCTTTTCATCACTCCAAAAGTTGTACACACTGGTGGAAGAATGCTCTTAAAAGAAACATCCATGACAACATAAGAAGACCATATATAAAGCTCTCATTAGAATTCATCTCATGGACTCAAACAATTTCTTGTAAGTCTCCTAAAATTTCAGAGTGAAGGTGTGTTCCATGACCAGCACACAAAGGCAGAAGTGGCACTACAGAAAACCCACAGGATCATGTTAAGATCAACCTACAAGCTGCAAGTAGTAGCCTGTGTTGTCCTGAAAGCAGGCCAGTGTGGCCATGGAAGAGATAATAGTACTTCTACACTCCAGCCCAACTTCAGAAACGTAACAAGTTTAACAGAGGAACATAGGAGTAAGAAACATTCAACCCTTTTGTCTGTGTGGATCTGCAATTTAAGACATTGGAATGCTCTGCAATATGCTAGAGTGATCCCGCAGAGTGACAGCCCCACAGAGGACTTGTGAGCTGAGATAAGATATCATTCAGCTGGTACCACCTCTTTTACAAAAAAGTTGCTGCATCTTTGTAAGTCACGACTGTCATTCATGATTAATGCCACGGAGACTACCACAGCATTATCCTGACAACAAATAAGGCTAGGAGCACACACTCAGACACACAACTCCTTTAAGAGTGTAGAACTGTATCTGGCTGTGGGCTAATTAGAAGGGCTAAATGAATAAGTAGAGAATACCATCAGTGTTACCCTCCTTTCCATTTACTTTTAACTGTTCAGGATTCAAACTACTTTTTAGTTTGTGTTAAGGCTTGAACTGCATTTTAAAAGCAGCTTAGCAAAATGAGGGAACCTGCATAAGTCACTGAGCAGTCCCCAATTTAATTGCAGTTTGCTTATAGTTCTGGTAGATGGATTCTATTAACTGAACACACAACTCATACATCACTGAGCAGGTAAGGCTGGACAGCTTGCAAGAAAACACCTGTAAACTATGATCGCTTCTAGATTTCAATGTTTGATACTTCAGTGCCTTTCTTATAAATCACTTCTCAGTTATCGCTCTAAATGTGGAATAATGAAAGTTGAAGAATGAATGAAAAGGATCAAACACTGATCAAAGTATTTGACAGTATATCCTGCCATACATTAAGTAGATTATGTCTAATCTCAGCCAGGTTCAACTCTTTATTAATTTGGTGCTATTCTCCCGCCTTATAGCTTATGGTTCTTCACATGTGAGGAACAACATCATCTACTGCTTCATTAACACAAGCTTGTTGTTGCTGGATACAAAAATGATGGTGCAGCTCTGGTTCTTCCCCGCAGCAAGAGGAAAAAGTCAGTGGTAGGGGGTACCGTGGATGCTAGGCATTGTATGAACCTGATAAAAGACGTTCAGCGAGCCAGAAGAGACATTAACTGAAGGTCACTAGCAGAGATACACCACGTCCAAACAGGAAATCTCAACCCCAGAAAGCATAGCTGAAAGCAGGAACTGCATAACAATGTGCAGGCTGTTGCACAAGCAAAAGAAACAGCAAATGCTTATGGACACTACAGGAGGAAGAACACTGAGAATCTTGCCCGTTACTGCCTTGTGCTCAAACATAACGAGTGACAGCTGCGAACTACTTGAAATAACAAAGACTGAACTGGACACCCAGGCTTTCTTACAAACTAGCTTGTCATATTACAAGGAGAAGCTCCTTACCACTCCAAGATGAAAGAACCCCATGGAATTTTCCAAACCAACTACTTTTTTGAAAGCTAGCTTTACCCATTAATTTTTACCACTATTAGTAGTAACATGTTCCAGGCATCTCAGTTTTGTCTTTTGCAGTCAATTTATTCCTTGTCAGGAATACAGCCAGCAGTGTTAAATATTCTGCCTTACTGTACCCACCTAGTCACCTTAGCAAGTGGATGTAGAGCACTTTTTCCTAATGCTGGGGGTGTTTCAAAACCTGCAGTAATGTGCTCACCCAAGTAAAAAACTGGCACGACACTTTGTTGTGGTTTAAACCCAGCTGGCAGCTAAGAACACACAGCCACAGCTAAAAACACTCCCCCTCACATCCCAGTTGAAAAGCAGAGGGGAATTAAAGTCTTGCCAGTGAATACCAAAGTTTAGCAATTGAAACAAAGTAAAATGTAATACTACTAATAAAAGGAAATAAAAAAGGAGAGAAACCCCAAGAAAAACAAGTGATAGACAATAAAACTGCTCACCATCCGCTGGCTCACACACAAATCCTACCCCCTATCCCAGGCTGAGATCCCGACCCGGCCACGCTCCCACATCTGCTCGCTGGCAGAGCATGAAACGCTGGACAGTCCTTGACTCAGGATAAACACTGCTCAGCAACAGCCAAACCATCAGTGTGTTATCAACATTATTTTCATACTGATTCCAAAACACAGCACAGTACCTGCTGCTGACAATAAAGTAACTCTATCCCAGCCAAAACCAGGACACACCTGAACATAAATTCTTGTTCCAAACTTCCCAGAAACACATACTACTTTGGAATAGTTGTTTTGTTTTTGTTTTTGTCCAGGTTTTATCTGCTACTTATTCTCAGAGTTCTGAAAAACATCCTGAAATTTGCCATGATCCTAAGTTTGGAAAGTATTTCCCTGCTCCAGGGAACATTTTTCATAGGTTAACTTCCAATGTTGCTTTAAATCACACAGGGTTTTTCTTTTCTGGTCTTTACTGATGAATGAAAAAATGTAAAAAAAGGATAAATTGTCCTCAAAACATATTTTCTCTCCCTAGCATAAGCCTTAACTGTCAACTCAAAAAATATGTGATTCAAAGTATGTCCAAGGGGAACATCCTTTTTTTCAATTTTAACAGCTGTAATTAACAAACAAGAACAACTACTAATCTGCAATACTGAGTAGCTGGGAAAAAGCCATTTCTCTTTGCAGTTGGTAAATGCACATAGGAAAAAATATGCTGAGAAAAGCTGAAGTTTTCATTATTTGAAACTGAAGTATGTCTCCACAAATAATTAATTCTTACTTGAACACAGCAAAATTCTTCCATAAGTAAGCCTGGCTTTTCTAGTTTAGAAGGTGGTGGGGAGGAGTGGGGAAGTGAAATAATCAATGCATCTTACTCTAGATGCAAGACTTCATAACCATTGTGCAGCATTACTAGGCTCCAAGTGCATTTCAAAAAGAGCTTTGGTTTAACATGCACAAAGCCACAGCTACCAGAAAGACTATGAAAAAACCAGCAGCTCTTACCTTCAATGGATCCAGAAACTCAGAAGACAGGAAAGAATTCAGATTACAAATCCCCTTCTGTTTTAGTAAATGGGACTAAATGTCTCAAATAAGCAAAGGTAAAATCAAAGTAATTTCAACAGCTGGTCAACAGTGTAGAAATCTTGAAGGTAACATGGCTGTGTTCCTTGATAACTGTGGGAATTAGTAGATTTACAAAAAAGTACTAAAGGAATCCTAAAATGAAATACAGGATCTGAGTCCTCTCAGTTATTTTCTCTTTACTGTGGATCAGAGTATTAGGTCACTAAAACCACAGGCTTGCATACTTCTCTTCTCTAGCATTTTACAGCTTTATATCTACTTCCACTCTGACTTGACGTACTCCAGGAAGACAACATTCCATAGATAGTAGTATAATAAGCCCTCCTCTGCAGTTGTACACAGAAAACCACAATGGCAGTCTGGCAAATTTTCACAGTAAGAGCTGCCAGATAAGTACCACGATAGAAAAAAATAAAATGTAGCTATACATATATTTTACAGAAAATAAACACATGCAGCTAGAAAGTCCATTGCATGTATTTTTAAGTTCTTGCTTCTGTAACACAATATACTAGCTGCTTCAATACATAATGGACCAACCATGAACCTGTTGGAAGCATCTGCAGCATGAAGTCTTATTACTCAGCTTGTAGAGGCTGAGAGGAAGTATCTGCTTTCTGAAGGGACACCCAGGTCCTTATAATCCACATGACATCCTTGTAGTGAAAGCCTCAGGGTGTGCAGGTCAGTTACATCACTACCCAAACTGAGGCAGACATCACCGAAACACACCTTCGTTAGTATTAATATTTTGCTCTAATCTCACAGCACAGTTACCCTGAGAGGCAGTTATTTATGCTGTAAAAACTTCAGGTTACAAAAGGTCTCTCTCACACACTAGTTTCCACTAAAATCAGCATTTATTCAAACAGCTGGCCTAGGATCACTAAGCTGTAACAGCAACATGTACCTACATGCAGACACGAAAGAGTAAACAGTGATAAGATACACCACATCGGCAGCCTGGGACGTCCAATGTGGAAGCAAACACCACCACTACCTTAGCCAAAAGCACACAAGATAGTCCACATCACTACAGGACCAATGCCAGTTTGCAAACCCCAATGCTTTCACAGGCCTCTTTTAAGTTATGGCAATCACTGACAGAAGGGAATGGTAATCTGTTTGCAGAAAAGTGCAAGATAATGTATACTGCATTCATCTCCATCAAAAAGCAGAGTGTTTGCTGAAAAGCAGAGTGATTTAGTGATGTTCTGATTCACTACATTCAGACAGGTCCCTAACCCTATTTAATCATATAAAAAGAGTTAAATTTTTAAAACATCAAGGCCTTGCTTATGCAGTATATTGAGATCAACTCATTAATTCAGGTTAATATATGGGTGAATAATCATTTTAAAAATAGCTTGTTTCCACAAAGCTGGCACTAAGAGTGAATCCCTGGCAGGCTTAGTCGAATGAGTCTTTTCTACATTTTTTTCTTGTAAAAACAAAGCCTATGAACTTCTGAAAAGTCAAAACAGTGTTGTGCCTGCGTAACAGTGAAAATCATATGGAAGTACAAAGACAATTAAGTGCTATCTAGAGTAATACAAGGTGAAACAATTTCCTTCATCCTCATCTGTTTACATGACTCATTTCCAGGAGATAAGCAAAGTGCAATAAATTACGCAGTTTACTCTGAAAAGGCACAGTAAATGCTGCAAAATCCTTTTTAGTAATATTAAATAGCAATCAGAAGCATAAAACACCACAGAACGGCCTGGGTTGAAAGGAACCTTAAAGACCATTTAATTTCAACCCCTTAGCAGATTTAAGACGTTTAGTTGTGCTTGTTTGAAACTTAACTCTTTCAGGATTACCCCTGCAGTCCAAGCAGGATGGTACTTCAAGCACCCAGGCTAGCTAAATAAGCCAACACTGTGCTGCTGCACTTTTCTCCAACAAGCATACAAAGTTCAAAATCACTTTATTAACTTTGTGCTACAACTCACCAAGTTCCCCAGGCCACACCAGAGACTGCATTTTAACATCTGCAGAGTTCAAAACATGAACTTGAAAATTAAAAAGATGATTTTAAGATCAACTCTCCCTGTCCCCAAGAGATCTATGTTTCAAGGTCTTGAGCAAGATGCTCCAGAGAGCAGTCAGTCACCATACATAAATATATACAAATTCATATAAACAAAAATTTGCCTCCAATCCCATTTGGCTTCTATTCTTGATTTCACATTTTAGTCAAGGTTTGCACAACACATTCTGCTGGCAAGGCACAGTTTTCCAGGCAGCACCTTTCGTCCACATCCCTGACCTAATCAGAAATTGTCAGGCTAACAAAACTCACTCACCTCAGCACACCACTTAGCAGCAGCTAGCGAGTACCCCTGCATATCACAGACTCAGCACACCACAAAAGCGCAGGCAGCTTCCTTTAGCTGCCAAATTACTCTACTCTCCAAGCCAAGTGTACAGAACCTTGCAAGAACATCTGATGCATTAGAGTGATACAGGACTGCAAACATCAAACACATTGGGAGTAAAGACTAAGAAGGAAAAAGAGCTGGGGAGTTTCACAAAAATAGCAAACCGCTCCTGAAACATGACCAAGTTGTTGTGCTCTGTTCATTCATGTGGCCCTCTCTGTATCAGGCACTTGTACTATACGAGCAAATACCTGAAATTCCAGCTACTCATTGCCCTACCATGCTCAAAATTTTCTCTTTGTCATGGGAATGCTTAAAACTTTCTACACTGTAAATAAAGTAACTTTGAACACTAAGTCACTCCACAGATACGCCACACTGTCTTCCTCTGGCTTCCTCTGGAACATAAAGAGGAGAACGAACCACCTACTTGACCCCCTATCGTATCTTCAAGGCAGCATGAAGCCCCAGATTAAGAGCCTCAGATTAAGGCAGGAGCATATTTTTTCCCCATCTTCCTGTAAGGTTAGCTTAGATGCCCTAAAATTAAGACTTCCATTAAGGGAGGTGAAAGATTTAGACTTGAAGAGAAAGCTAACACTGCTCAGAGCAACAGTGACAGGAGACTTGAAAGAAAATGGCAGCCCAGGCTCAACTGACATCACTTTCAAAGTCAGGAGTTTTAGATATGCAGTAGCACTGACAAGGCATAAGGTTTCCAACAGCTCTGCCCTTGCCAGACACTAACATTTACAATGTTATGATAGAAGGAGAGAACACTAGAGAGGTTAACAAGTGTCACATGTTCTAGATTCAAGCAGCCAGTCAGATAACACACTTTGTATTGCTTTCACTGAGGACACAAATAGGTTTCCCTTGATTACCAAAAGATTGCTGTACAAGTCACAGCAAGCGTAAAAGCCATCTCTGAGAAATCAATGTTTCAGCTGTGCTCTGCTGAAACAGGGCACTTACCCCTCAGGAGAGAAAATCTTTCTCCAAGTCACAGCCTCAAGCTGTTTGGGCAGACTATAAATCAGCACTGCAACAAGTGTTTCCTCTGACTGCACCAGAGGAGACTGCTCCATAACCAAGGGTCTGACAGAGCAGAGCCTCTCCTAACACTGCAGTGACTATATGCATATACATGGCCCGCACTGAACTGCAACCGGCGTTACCACTCTGAACAACACACGCTGTCTGATGACATCATGTACATCTAGATTTTTTTTTCTATTTCTCTGACCAAGTCAGAATCCTTTGCATTCATTACCATGGTACTTCAATGAAAACAGAGAACATGCATGAGAACTAAAATTCTCTGTACAAACTCTAGTTACAAACATACTGACACAGCTGCTTCAACGATTTTATTGAAGTGTTCAACTTTCAGGCAGTTTTTCTAGAACTATGGTTCTAGACATCTGAATTGTGCGCTGCATTTTACATCTTCACTTTGTGCAACACAGGAATGAGAGAGTACATCAAAGTATCTGAGAAACTATTATCTTCAAGAGGACAAGATGAAATTTACAAATTAAACAAGATATCCTGTTAGCTTTAGTCTTATGGAAATAGGTGTAAGAGATAGAAATGTGACCCTTCCTCCTCTACATCAGTGTCCATCACAGTGTACTGTAGACTACACTACAGCACTCTGGGTTGTACTCTAGACTGCAAAAGTCTATGAAATTTTTAACGGGTCACGTAAGACTTGAATTTTACTCCGTAACCCTGTAATGTTCACCATAAAGAAACGCCACGACAATGTGACAGACAGTGGCCAGCCACAAGCCAAACAGGAACACAGACTTTTTTGAGAAAGGCGTGTAAGAGGATCAGGCTTTCAACCAACATGTAAGATCCACAGTAAGGCAGCTGGATCAAGTTTGGAAAAAATGCCATGTAACAGTGATCAGCAGGTATGCCCTAAAGTAGACTTACTCTTTATCTTCAAACAGAGATGGTAGAAGACAGCAGGAAATGATGAAGTTTCAGGTGCAGAGCAGCTGTCTCCTTGTACTAAAGGTAACAGTACTACCACAGCTTCACAGCTCATACACAAGTCTATGAATGTGAAATACAGTCCTAGGCCAGGTCCCTAAGCACATCCTGCCTCACTTTCTAGACAGAGCAAGCAGGCATACTAAACTGCAAATGAAATCCACATATAAGCATTATTAGTAGTTCAAACACAGTTAAGGAGACAAGAAAACCAGACCTATTCTTCATGAGCAGGTTCTCTTTTAAAGAAAGTAAGTTGTGATTTTATGTGATTGTTTTAATAAGAGAACAGTACAGGAGCCTCGAAGCCAAGTTTAACACATCCGAGCTAGCTGCTTTCTGAAATTAAGGAGTCTATATTCCAAGAGTTTCAGTTTAGCTAACAATGCCACAAGCACTACTGAAAACAGGGAGATTATTCCACGATGTGAAAGTTAGGCATTAATCTTCCACATGTACAGCTGAATTTGTGCTAAGGACAGTGGGAGTTAAAAGAATGTAGTCTGGTTTGGTTTCTTTTAAGGAGACTACAGTCACATTTTTACCTGTATTCAAGTTTCAGAAAAGTAGGTCTAGAAAATGTTTACCATACTATGGTATCTCTCACATTTTAAGTGGTAGCTACTACTGTCTTCTATTGTTTCAAAAGCTGCTAAATCCATCCATCTTGTGCAAGCAGAAAGCATGTGCTTTCAAGTGCTTGACCAGGGGCAGTTCCAATAATTAAATTTCATCCCATTTTACCCCCTTCCCTTACATTTAGGGTATTTTTAGCTTATGTTTTATAATTATACATGCTTAACATTAGATTACATAAAATGTTATCATTACATGATAAATGTTATCTCTGCTGCCTTTAAACATGTAGAAGCACTTAAAGTAAATTAAACAGCTATCTAGAGAGGCTGACTGGAATTCAGTTACGTCGCTTTGCCGAGACCAGGGTCTCCTACCCATCATACAACCACAATTAACTTAAGCGGTAGTTTTGTAATTTGTATTGACATACATCTGCATTAGTCAAAAGTATGTAAGAGTTAACACAGACTCTAAAATATCTAGGCACAATGACTCATTCCTGACAGATTCTCTGGTTAGCAAGTGAAGATAAAGTGACGTTCATGACCCACTTATCAGATGCTGTTGCCAGTGGGATTCTCACATGAAGAGAGACTCTTCTTCAGCACCCTTTAAAATCTTCAATATTATCAACATTTAATTTAATTATCTTCAGTAAAACAACAAAACAGCAATCGGCTATTTTAATTCTTACAGGTAACACTTACAATGGTTTTCCACTAATAGAGAAAGTAGACTTCACTTCAGCTACTAATGGTGCCCCAACAGAAAGTTGTGCTCAAGAAGTACACGCTTGGAGATGACCATCAGGAACCTTCACAGACCAGCTTTCTCCCTTACCTTATTCACAAGTAAACTCCTAGCTAAAAATAAATAAAATAATAAAGATTTGGACTTCAAACTGCTCACATGAAATTAGTAAGGGAGCTCCAGGGTGCCTCCTTCCCCTCCAACAGGTTTTCTGGAGCAGGAAGTTTCAAGTTGAACTTGAAACTTCAAGTTCAACTCCTCTCAATCCTAAATTATGCAGACAGCTTCAAGGAAATGGGCAGTCCATCTGCAGTGGGAGGTGTCCCTGCCCATGGCAGGGAGGTTGGAATCAGATGCTTGTTAAGGTTCCATCCAACTCAAACCATTCTGTGATTCTATGATAATGCATGTGCACTTCATTATTGCAGATGTGATCACAGAGTGAGTACACTAAATAACAGGGTGGGAGATAGCTTGGTTCAAATCCACTGGATGCCAATGAGTATTTGGGTCAAGATAACAGTGGCTGGCCTCGAGGTAACACACGGCACTGGCAACCCAGTAATCACGGCAGGCATAACGCTGACTCTCAGGACAGGACTGTGGTTTCTACCGGGCGCAGCTGCAGAGATCATGCCTCACACACAGTCCCAGTGGATGCCCTTAGGAGTAAACCAGTTGATCTCTGTCCCAGTGATCTGTGGGCTATGGTTACTTGCTCCCTGTTGTTGGCCTTACCCACCAGCAATAGCGGCCACGAAGTGAAACACAGTCTTTGACATCCAGCTTGCAGGATGGTACCCCTCTAAGCCAAGGACAAGACTGGACTGGCCCCCATGTGCTGCCACCAAACTCCAGTCTATATGCAAATTAGCAGGCACAGAGTGGTGGAGACACAAGCCATCACAGACCTCGGTGACACTCTAAGTATAGAAGTGTATTTCAACTTCTGCGCTACCCTAAATTTATCATTTAAACGTACTCAACAAGTAACTAGCACTCATGACAGTTCATTTAAGAAGGACCAAAAAAAATTACATTTTAACAAAGGAATTAAACCCATAAAACTCTGAGATTCATGCCAAATCTCTTCCTTCATAGAACCTGGTAACAATCTCTGTTCTGAATTTAGGAGAAAAATTTTCTTTTCAAGAACTCTCTGAAGAAAACCTGAAAATGAGTAAGAACAGGACTGGAACGAAAGAGCTTTCTCCTCAGCATCTACAAACACAAGGTTATCTTGCTTGAGGCTACTTAAATCAGAAATATTGCTCCCAATGCGGTTACAAGGTCAGACACCATATTTCTCAATTTCCCTTAAAATACTAAAACCTTTTGGAACAAGACTGATGCAGCATTTTTGCTGGCAGCTGAAAGTATGCCTCAAAGCTGAGGAGCTGCTCTCTGATAAGCAGAAAAACTATCTCCATTAGTTTCAACTCTGGAGTTCTCAGCTACTGAGAATGTAATTTAAATTCAGGATCCTTCTCAGGCATCACTTTATGCTGTACAGAAAACAGCACACCTGGAAACAAGAGGTCTACAATTAAGTCCAGCTCCATTCCCAGGTGAGGAGTCTTGAAACTATGTAGCAGCAATGGTGCACTTCTGGCATACAGAACATCAGACCCATCATGTAAGGACGTGGACAAATTTGGACACTGATCATTGATCATTAATCAATGAGGGTCACTTGAGGGTCACTTCTGTGGGCCTGCAGTAGCCTCTGAAGTCATTCCTAAGCAACTTTGACAAGGAATGCTAAATATGTGGGATATGCAAGACAGAAACAAACTGTCTTTGAATAGCCATCCCACTAACTGATGAAGTACCAGTTACATCTTTCCACAACCAGAACAAGAGGTCAGGAAACACGTAAGGAAGGGACCTTTCATTTCAAAGCATTGAATTCATTACCTACAGAGAAAACAGGCTTGTTTTCTCCATCAACCAGACTTCACCTGAAGACAGCAAGTTGTGGCATCAGCCCAGTCTGGTTTCTCTGGCATTCCCAAGAACATTCAGTATTCTTCACACTGAAGAGCAAAGATTGCTTTGAGGTTTGGTCAGGCCAGAACAACTAAAAGCAGTGATTTCAGTATCCCAGAGTACCATGCTGAAGCAGGGTACTTCACAGATCTATCCATTCCACTACCTAACGTCTTAAGAATAAGTCATCTGCTGGTTATTCAGAGCCATGGGGGAAGCAAACAACATTCCGCCAACAGAAGTCAGCCAGAGACTGTTCAAAAGGAAGGAAGCCAAAGAGCACAAATTGATTCAAGTGGGCATCCTAAAGAAGCTGTTCAAGTGCTGCAATGCAAAAGCAGCTTCACCTATGAAGTAAGGCAATCTGCCCGTTTCCCAAGGCACAAGCTTCATTACCTGCATCCCTGAAAAGAAGCAGCTTTCCATCAACAAGAGCTGAAGCCTAACTTCAATGAGGTTGAATCAAAAGTCAAGGGAACCTTGTATAAATATCTGCTTTTCCGCATGTGAATCCTCTTTCCTAGTACTCTGAAGCTCAGGTTTAAATGTCCTGTTAGCATTTATAGCACTCAAACTAACCAAAATGAAATGCAAATACAGGCGCTTAATTTTGGGGTATATAATATAAAAAATGATTAATGTAAGTTCCTTCTGACTAGTAGCATCAGCATTGGTTCCTTCTGCCTTTATTCCATTACTTAAGAGAATTGCAGAACACCATCTGAGAGTTCACTGCTTGGAAAAATGAAAAGATACAGAAAACTCCAAAAAACAACATACCTGTTATTTTGTCCCTGACCAGCTTGCAGGATTCTATCTCCCCAATGCTGCCAAACAGACTCTTCAGTTCCTCTTGTGTCATGTTTTGTGGAAGGTAGTTGACTATTAAATTGGTCTTGCTGTCTTCTGTGTTCCCAGAATCAACTGGTGATGAGCAATTGTTTATGGTGGCTGAACCATGGGCTGTGTTATTACAAGTTGGTCCATTAGACAGTTGTGTTTCCATGGCAGCAATTACCTGCTGAAAAATACAGAAAACAAGGACCATCAAAATTCATATTTCAGCATCTAGCAGGAGAGTCCAAACAAGAACCTAGAAGACCTGTCACTAGGCAGAAATGGTACTGCCAAGGCCTTATATTGCCTCTACATGCAAGAAAAAAACCCAAACAAACACCAATACAGAAGGACGTTAAACTGTTAGTCAAGACAATACTTTAAAAGCTTGAAGGCAAATAAACTGTATCTTCTACAAGCTCAAAAAATGAAATTACTACTCAAAGCTTAGTTTCCATCCTCTGCCATTCCCTTCATTTAGGGGAATCACAGCCTTTCTATTATAGAAGTTACCGAACAAAACTGGCCTGTTGCAAGAGTAATCATTTCTATAAACTTATAACTGGTTACTGAAATAACATGAAATGCAGCTCTTAAGGTAGTAGCATTTGATTATTTTCAAAAAGAGGTGGGCATTAACTGTATCCAAAGGGTGTTTCTCATGAAAAACAGCAGAAGTCAAGATTAGTACTTCAAAGAGATACTTGAGAATATATGAATGTGCTGTGATGGAAAATATACTCTTCCTTGACAACATCCATGTCAAACTTCTGTCACCACAGGAGTCAGGTTTCTAAATGCTTTTAATTGACAAAACTGACAATTCCTTTTTCTTATTTCTTCCTTCCCCTGAACTCTGAGAACAGTTAAATTTGAATCTTGAACTTGATTTACTTTTAGACCACTCCAGAACTACTCTGTGCCTGGAAGATCACAGAACAGATCCTCCTAGAACCTGTGCTAAGGCAGATGGAGAACAGGGAAGGTATTTGAGACAGTCGGCATGGCTTCATCAAAGGCAAGTTCTGTCTGACCAACCAAGTGGCATTTCTGCGATGAAGTGACTCCATCAGCGGACAAGGGAAGGGCTACAGACGTCATTTCTCTGGGCTTCTGTAAAGCCTTTGACGTATTCCTCTACATCTTAATCTCTAAAATGGGGAATATTTATGGGTAGATTAACAGATGGATAAGAAAGTGATTGGACAGTTTCATCTAGAGGTAGTGGTCAAGAGCTCAGAGTCTCGATGGACATCAGTGACAAGTGGTGTCCCTCAGGGCTCCATACTGGGACCAGTGCTATTCAATGTCTTCACCGATAACACAGGCAAACGGATCGAGTGCACCCTCCACAAGTTTGCAGATGACCCCAAGCTGAGGGGTGCTGTTGATGCTCCTGAAGCTCAGAATGCCATCCAGAGGGACCTGGACAAGCTGGAAAAGTGGGCCCACACGAATCTCATGAGGTTTAACAGGACCAAGAACAAGGTGCTGCACCTGGGTCAGGACACTCCCGGTATCAGCAGAGGCTGGGGAGGAACGGATCGAGAGCAGCCCTGTGAGAAGGCCTTGGGGGTGCTGGTGGAGAGATGCTGGACAGGACCGAGCCATGAGCATCCGCAGCCCAGAAAGCCAAACGTGTCCTGGGCCGCATCCAAAGCAGCGTGGGCAGCAGGGGAGGGAGGGGATTCTGCCCCTCTGCTCCGCTCTGGTGAGACCCCACCTGGAACACTGCATCCAGCCCTGGGGTCC
Organism: Mohoua ochrocephala; assembly: GCA_013398855.1. NCBI lineage: Eukaryota > Metazoa > Chordata > Aves > Passeriformes > Acanthizidae > Mohoua > Mohoua ochrocephala. Next base: position 44,037 of record VZTA01027210.1, read on the forward strand.
CAGCACAGGAAGGACATGGACCTGTTGGAGTGAGTCCAGAGGAGGGTCTGGATTAGAGGCATGGAGCATGTCTCCTGTGACGAAATGTGGGGAGAAACAAGTTTACTCAGCCTGGAAAAGAGAAGACTTTGGGGTGGCCTAATTGTGGCCTTTTAGTATCTGAAGGGAGCTTACAAGAAAGATGGAAAGAGACATCAGGACAAAGGGGAATGTCTTCAAACTGAAAGAGAGTAGGTTTAGATTGCATATTAGGAAGACATTCTTTACCCTGAGGGTGGTAAGGCACTTACCCAGAGAGGCTGTGGATGCCCCATCCCTTGAAATGTTCAAGGTCAGGTTGGATGGAGCTTTGAGCAACCTGTTCTAGTGGAAGGTGTCCCTGTTCATCGCAAGTGCATTGGAGACAGACAATCTCCAAGGAACCTTCAGCTCAAACCATTCTGATTCTACTGTGTCTCACCGCTCCAAAGTAACTGACTGTATGATTGCAAGATGCAACAGAAATAATTTGGAAGAGTCTACTTGTACGCAAGTACTCGTCCACAAGCTGCCACAGCTACAAAAGGCTCTCTGCCATCTCAGTCAGTGACTGAATGGCAACAGCTGGTAAATACAATGGATTTTTAGTGGCATCCTAATATCTAAGATTTGGGCAGCCTACCCTGTTCGAGACCAACTATTCAGGACAACATGCAAGAGAAAATTACCTAAGTTAATTCTCCAGCAATACATATTTCAACACAAGAAGTTCACTAAAGAAATCCATCAATCACGGAAATTCAACCTCATAATTAAACTGCTAAGAGCAGTTCTCAAAAGTCTCTTGTAAAATCACAGAGCGGCATCAGGACCTCTGCAGGGTCTGTCCTAACAGTCCTGTTTAAAGCACCATATGGAATCAGTGCATATCCGAACAGCTGATGAGGTCAACTGTGTTCAGGGACTGCGTAACTGAACTTCCTAATAACACGAGAAGGGGTAAGTTGAGTTTCTTATTAGAAGTACAACTTAGACATTCCTGGGAACACATTTCTGTGTTCTGCATACAGAAGTATTTTCCAAGAGGTTACTTCAGCACAACACAAAAAAGGGATACATCTATTAAGAACACTCATTAGAAAAGCGTGATCTAGTTTTTCTGAAGAGCTACAACTGGAACAACATTTTCTTCCCTTGTGACAAACTCCAAGGGGTAACCTGCTCCTGGCACTGATGAAACAAGTCCACTGAAAAGATGATAAAAGTAGATTATCCCAATTAAGATAAATTACTTTTCAAAACATTAGCATATCTGTTAAAGGTAGTAGCCACCAATGCTGTGCTCTGAAGCTCTGTAGGATTGCCTTTTTCCCCTTTTTGTCTTTTATTCTCAAATTTGAAGTGTTCATTGATCAAAATTAGCAGGCTTTAGCAAGGACAGCAAACAATTCTCTCTTAATTGTACATTTATTTTCACGTTCAGGTGGCAAGAATGAGATCCTAAGCCAACATTCAAGTGAACAGCTGCAGTAGCCTGTGTGTGCTGAAAATTACAGCATCTCTCAGCTACAGAACCATCTGCTCTGAATAAAGTGGTACTAATATGTTTTACAAATAATGCATACCCCACTAATAGACTAAAGAGAACTGTTCATAAAAGACAAAGCACAAAGCACTAAATATTGTTCACTCAGAAAAATAGTTTGAGATAAATTTACAGTTTTTAAAAAATTCTTGGAATAGACTGGCAAATACACTTTTAAAATAGTAATCATAAAAACACAAGTATACAGGTTTTCAAAGTTACTACAATTTAGTATTCAGACCATACCAAAACCATTTTAGTACAATACTACTCTTCAATTATCCACCATGTATTTTCGATTAGTACTGAAATCTAATTGACATTAGAAGAAAGGCAAGCAACTGCAGTGCAATTTCTACAGGAGATCACCGTATTACAGAAAAACTTGTCTTGGTATGCCAGTGTGCTCTAGGCTCTCACAGAATAGGAACACCACCTACAGCCTATAATGAAACATATAAGCGAGTTAGCATTCCAAATGGAAGGTTAAAAGACTTTGGTATGGCCTCAGCACTATTAACATGTAAAAAAGTAGCCTACAGAATTTAAGAAAAGTCCCACAGACCCCAGTCCAAGGCTCTGCTGCCCACGAACCACTTCTAAGCAGAGAAGCCACATCACACAGTCTGACTGCCATGTTAGTTTGGAGTTGCCGTCTGCAATATGGACACAAAAAGTACCGTATGTTAGATTAGCAAGATAATGCAACAAATCAGTTTGTACAAATTTACAGCAATTGCATTTATATTCCCAGCACGTCCATGCAGTGTGGCTTAATTGGATTTGAGGCAATTCCAATCTAATCTTTACAAATTCAGTTGTAAAATTATTTTTCTTACGTGAAATAAGATGCTTATTTTTAAGAAGATTTAAAAGATAATGCAGTCTAGTTACCCCTGCATCTACCCTGGCAACTACCTCCAGAACCACACCATGCCTAAAAGAAACTATCCCACAAACCAAATTTTTAAATCTTCAAGACTGAAGAGGAAAGAAAGGAAATACAGTGAAAGGAAAGGAAATACATCTTCCATCAGCACGTAAGATGATCATGCACTACTGAAAGACAGCTCCCCTTACATGTCTTTCCCAGCCCACAGGAAAAAAAAAAAAAACAAAAACACAAAGACGACAAACTACTTTGTTAGAATCCAGTCCATTCTTAAAATCCTAGGTTTTAAAAATTAAGTAAAATAAAATCTTGTGCAGATGGTATTCACTAAGTTTCCTTGCAATAGATGTTTAAAAGTACCACTGCACATACCACCAGTGGCAGTAGAGTCAAGGATTTACCAAGTGGAATAACCGGAACAAAACATGCAAGTGTTTTTTATAAGAGCATTTTGGTAACCAAGAAGATTGTTCTTTGTTTTAACTAAAACATCACTGAAAATCCAGTTGGATTTACACTGAACAGTGCTAGGAGGATACCACAAAAGCTAATAGGCCATTTGCAGATGATTACGAGTAGTCCAGATGTGAAATATAATCACAATAGGAACAAATACAAAGACTCCTGACCACTGCCACAGCTTGAGACTGCTGTTAGTAAGGAGATCCTTCCTGCCCATGGTTAGCAGATGAGGTAAGTCTAAAATTGATAAAAAAAGACTTGAGTTTCAGAAGGCTGCTGCATGCAGGGTTTGTTTATAAAGACATACTTCAAAACTTTTTCTGTTCTAAAATGGTGCAAATTACTTTTCATGTCAGTTTTGCTACCAAACTCCATATGGTTAGCAGGATTCATGTCTGGTCCTTATTTCTAACTTAGGTTCATAAAGACCTTTAGTCACCTTTTTATGCAAAATACTGACAAGTTTGCATGCCATTCTCTGTGGTCTCAACCCAAAACCAACAGTAACAACTTCTCTTCTCAAGATCTCCATTGCTCATAGGCAAGTGTGTTGATGAACTGCCTACTACACGAATAATATCTGGAAGTCTCAACTGACTTCTTTTAAGTTGAGACAAGCCTTATTAAGAAGATTGCTTTAAAACAGCAGTCTCCAAAACTCTGTCCTACAAAGACTGTAGTGACGTGTACAAGATGATGTATTTGGATCTCAATGGTTCTCAGCAAAGCAGCATGACCCCACAGATTATTTGTTTCCTGTGAACCACAGGCTGTAGACAGAAAACTTCAATAGGACAGCTTACTTGTTCCTACAGGACTTCAGTTTACTCACTAGAGACTTCACTGTTCTCTCAAGCACTGCAGCACTTCTCAAAAAAAGCCAAGAGCACCTGTCATTTGAAGTACTTCCAGCTTGCATAACACATTTATCTTCACTGAAGCATTCTATACAGTACTTGCAATCAGTGTGCAAGTCAGTTCTCTGACTAAAAAAACCATTATGTCTCAAAAATGTATTTGGCTCTACCAATTCTTCTACCGTTTTTATTACTTTCAAAGCCATACAGATTGCTCTCTTACATCTAGTTTGGAAAAAAGGAGTTATTACCATTTTATTTACACTTCTACCTGACCTAAAAACAATATTAAATATAGCTAATTAAATTCTAGAAAAGAATAAAAAGCTTTCTGAGTTTTCAGCCTTGACACTGTACTAAAACAGCACATTAACACAGAATGTAGCTCTGACTTTTCCTGCCCCCTCCCCCCAAAAGGCTTTAAAATACTGAACTACTGAAGAATCCCCAGCACCATTAAAAACAGCTAATTCGGTTTTTGACTATTAGCCTCAGAGCCAATATTACACTTCAGGTTATTAAAATAGCTTAGCAATTACAGCATTCAAAACCTATAAAACCATTATGTTCAAGAAACAGGGTTCTATACCTACTAAGGAAAAGTTTGTCTTAAAATACATTCAGATTAAGAGGAGAACAATAAAGTCAAGTTGACCGAGTAAATCTGCTCTCTTTATAATGCTGAAAGGAAGCAGAACTAAAGACACAGTTGTTCAGTTCAGCAAACTGAGCGGCTCTCTTTAACACTCAGTGCATGGCAGCAATCTATCTTTCAATAAACTTACTTTTAGTTCACCAAGCACAGATAAGATTTTAAACTCAAACACTCTTAAGCACTGTTTATGGCATTAACTGAATGCCAGTTTCTAATTAGCTGCAGTTCCAGCAAGTCATGAGTAAGGTTTGCCTAGCAGAGGAGCAAGTAGGCTTTTTTTGTTTTTCAAAAGAGAAAAGACATCAGAAGTTCAAAAGCCATATGGTTTATGTAATTAGTTCTGGTTGCCATAGAAGAGTTCCAATTATAACAGCAGATTTTTATATGAGAGCTTTAGAAAATATAGTGGAGCTAGCAAGATGAAGACTGGCTAAACAACAGTCACAGTGGCCTACTAACTTTCTCTGCAACACAGGTATTGTGGTGTGTAACATACTCAACTATTCATGCTCAGCTGAAAATGCAAGCTGAGGCTGGATCTTGGCAGTGCTGAGACAGAACCAAGGAAGTGACAAAACAGATAAGCCTTCAACCACCTTTACCACCTCACATGCCAGTGAGAAACATTTAGTGCATTAGACTTCTGGCCAAAGTCTTTCTACCACCTGTTTCAATTCATACTTGTTCATGCTGGTCATTGCTGGTCAGGAAATCATTTCACATAGGTTTTATATACAGAACTTAATTCTATTTATAGACACCGCACCAAAAAATCACTGCACAGATGCCTGCCCCAATTACACTACATACTTCTAAGTGGTATTTATTACATAAAGGTGATTACAGTCTGAATGTAAACCAGCAGATCCTAAACACATCTGCCTCTTTCAATATGATATCATTGTTCAGAGGCATCCCAAGATGGATGGTGAGATGCCTCCAGCCTCAAGGGTCACAGCTGATACAGTGCTCTTGATAAAGTCCTAAGAGATGCTAAACATGCTCCTGAAGATTCTCCTAAAGACTTACATACCAAAGAAACTTTCAGAGCATGCTTTAGAATTTAGTGTTTGCCCTTCCATCCTGTTTCCCAGCACAGTGGAAGCATACAACAATTACAACACATCACCATCTGCACAAGCAAATACTACAGATTTTGTTTTCATAATACCAAACTGCAGAACAAGAAACACCTCTGGCTGTGTGCAACATTCTTTATTTCTTCCAGACAGAACGGTCTAAACCAGAACTTTGGTCTCTGCTTGTAATGAAGTTGTTCCCTTTCCAGAGGATTTATTCCATCTACTTTGACTTATAACAGTAATCAATGCATTTTAACAAGGATAAGCTGTTCCTTGTCTGTGAGGACTGTTGATAAACACGTTAAATAAAAAAAAAAAAAAAAAAAACAACCCAAACCGTCATCATTATTTGAGGGCTCAGGGAAAGGTAAGATCTGGCACAACACAGATGCTGAATTTTGCTTTAAAAAATAGAACTCAGCAAAAAATATTTTTTTTGGTATTAAAACTTTAAGTGCAGAGTTATTGATACTTTGAATAGCTGCAATTCTTCATGCTTCCTCTTTAGTGATTTTTATCTTTACTGGAGTGTTAATTTGAAGGACTCCTTTTTTTCAAATGGTCAAGTATCTTACAAGCATGCATGAAAGGACAGTACTAATTCAAGCACACTCAAAAAAAGCTGTACAATAAGAGATAACAGAGACTGTTCAATCTAGCATATGCAAAAGCTATTACATAGGTTGCTAGAACATCCCAAAGCCCTTTACGGGTAAAGGCACACACAGGCCAGAGGGCATGTCTTCAGTTAACAACCTTGTCTGTCAGAACAGAACACTACTCACTGTTTCAGTTTCCCTACAAGAAGGATAGCTGTCAAGGAAAGCTTGATGGTTCCTCTGAGGTCCACACATTAACAGCACACCTTGTGCTTGGTGGGTCTGCACAAACAGGCTAAACAACGCTTATTTCTTTGCCTCCGTTTTCACTGTGTGCTTATTAGTATAAACCACCATTTCTCCATTAGCAGCCCTCCCCACCTGCACATACATTCATTTGCTGTTCCCTCCATTACACTATTTAAAAATCTGCAGCACAAACTACCTAAGGTTATTGCCTGATGAGAACTCATGCAAGCTCAGGAGAACGAACCACAAGAGTATCTCTTGATTTATGCTAAGTTATATGGAAGAACTTTGGTAAGATAGATGGAAGACAAAAACTGCACAGAAAACTTAGAATTTTTCTGATAATGAGGTGGTATCAAATTTTCAAGTAACTTAAATAGTTACTAATGTAAACACACGCAATTAAAATAAGAAAGCATGAGTCTTTTGCAACAATAAAAAGCAATTTCTAGCCTCTCAAAAGTAGCAGCTTAGAAGGGGAAGCTTTTCACACTGCCTATTCAATGAATCACTAAAGAAGTAATATCACTTAACATCTCTATATTTTGGCCTCAAAGTCCTGATGAGTTGAAGTAAGTGGAGAAAAAAAATCATATGAAATTTAGGCAAAAGGATTGTAATTCAACCTTGTGATTGCTGCTGCAGAAGTTAATCTGCAGAAGGCTTCAGAAGGAATGAAGAGGCAGCCAAAGCAGACTGTCCTATTCCAGGTAAGCAATGAGAAGACCACTGAACAACTGCAGACAGCTGAACCAGAAACAGCTATTAGTAGAGGCATAGAGGAGCTTAATAGTGCTGGTGACACTAAAAGGACAGAAGTAAGAAAGTGCCAATTATCTACTGAACGTAAATATTTGTAGGAACACTAAAAACGTATACATAGATCGAAAGAAAAAGTCCTCACTCAGTATGAAGTGCTTTTGGAAACTCTTAACATTCCTGAAAAATACTTAAGAGTATTAGGATACCCTAAACAATGCTCTACTAAAGCTACTATGCATTAGGAATGAAGCCAACAAATACTTGCAAGCAGTTCTGAAAAAATAATGCATGTACAGCAAGGCAAGGATATTGCTTGACAATGGACTAATCTAGAGAAAATACAGGATCTCTTCTGACTGAAATTACTGATTATCCTATCAGCTGAGGTAAAGGGAGGGAAACATACAGGGTAACTTAAGTTACCCTACAAATCATATTAGAAAGATCAACTCTGACAGTCTTCTGTAAAGGAAACAAACACCTTCATTCGACTAAGGGATCAGTTCAAGTGAGACTCCAATAAAGTGCAACCATTTTTATGTTCCTAATTATTCAGGTCAATTTAGACACACAACCACTTCTACCAACATAACTAATTCCCTGAGCAAGGTGCATCAACATGCATTACTAATTTGCTCATATACAAGGAAAAAACCTCCAAAACTCAGCACAAAATTATACTCTTTCTTTTCATTGCCCTCCTTCATATAAAAAAAGTTCAAAGCCAGCTAAGGGAAAATGATTACTTTGGTTTTATTTGTGATTTTAACTAAATGTCAAGTTTGGACTGTTTAAATACAGCCAATACTGATGTTCAGCAGGAGTTTCACCAAAACTATGACTGGATCACACAAACAGCTATTCAGATCTCTAAATAAATAAGCTGTGAACAACTCCAGACTTAACCAATACTTGAAATAAGACTGATTTTTAACAGGAAAGATTTTTCAACTGCACTCTACCAGTCACAAAATCTTGCCAACTGTTTATTGCTCTTATTTGCTGTCCCAGTCTCCTGTGTTAGCTCTCACAGCTTTCTAGCAAAGTGCTCTCCAAGGCATATCGGCTCTGTCAAAATGAATATGTATTCTTCAAGAGGTAACTGCATCTTATTGCAGACATTTCCCTTCAGCCTTATACATCTGCAGTCCTCTCGAGCCTACTAATACAACAAAACAGAAGATTCAATGGGGTGAAAGGAGACAACTTGATGACTCTTCAAATATAGCAACTTGATAGGTTGAAGGGTTTCAAAATCAACATCCACTTGAACTGGCTAGGATGCCTACTTCAATTTTCCAGCATTTACCTCAGCATTCCAGTCGGGCCGTGTAAAACTTTTCCCCCTTTCATACTGCAGTTACATCCTTATTCCCCACTGACAATTTCAAAAGCTGATGTTTTACCAACAGACAGGAACAGGAAGCAAACTGAGTTAATCTGACTGAAGAGACATACAAATCAAAAAACACAAGTTAGACAAATAGGCTCTTCCTAATCAAGAAAGCATGTGTCAACTTCAAGGCCACACACCACTCCATTTACTCTCCCATTCCTCTTCCTGAAGGACAACACATCTACACGCCTTTGTCCCTCCTGCACACAACTTTATTCACTGCAACAGAGAGCCCAACAATACATGACAGGATTCATCTTCCAGGATAAGAAAGACAAGGTTAGAGGAACAGTTCTCTTGTGCTGGCTTTTCATGGCAGCACTCCTTGCTCAAAGCTCACTGGTAAACCAGAGAGATGGTTAGGCCCAAAACCCACTAGCATCACAGACACTCCATCAGAGGTGCACCTCAGCAGATCCGCAGGGCACGATCTTGGTATCTCCATCACAGCCCTACCCTTCAAACTGCAGGGTTTGAATCTCCTCAATTTCCTCCCTTCGGAGGAGTTTTTGTTCTCTCACAGGGAACTTTTAGCTCAGATGTAGATTAGACAAGGGAAAAGTTGCATGACTTCATATCCCTACCCCTTAAACCCTCCTGTATACTGCTAGTTAGCTCAAAAAATGACATCCTCAACACCAGACAAAGAGGGGGAAAAATGCAAGCAGCTGAAAGTCAGAAACCAATAATCTCCATGCCTCTCCCTTCCCCTTTACCCTTCTTTACAAGTACTCTTTCAAAGTGGTATCAGGCTGGACAGCAGCACAATGCCTACACACTCAGATGCCTCCATCAGCGCAGATTATCAGTGGCCTGACAGACTGGTATGTCACAGCATCCTTCTTTCAGCTCCAAAACTCATGACAAGCAAAGATTATGTGCAACATAATCTTTGGTATTAAAACCGAACTGAAACATGCCCCATTAACTACACATTGAATCAAGTAATTTTTGCACAGGAAACATTAATCCTTCCATTGAGGAAACCTTCTGGGGAAGAAGAGATCTTCACTAGGATAACAGCTCAACTAACAACATAGGCTAAGAAGCACTGGGGTTTGCCAAGTACTCTGCACTCCAGCAGATGTGACAGCAAACAAGCTACCTGAACAGCCTTGGACATGATACCCAAAATTGCTTAAATGGCCTAGGATCACATCTTAGACATTAAGTAGTATTCAAAGACAAAATACTTGCTTTCACTGTTTGGTGAAGGGTAAAGTAGCATGTAAGGCAAAAATCAGGGACTTGTGGCAATAACTGACTTGAGCTGCCATTTTTTTTCCACCGCTGGGTATGAGGGGTTGGAAGAACAGAAGGAAACACTGTTCAAACCGAAATACTTCCAGTCAGCATATTCTGCCCTCTTCAGTCAAGAGCAGATGAGATTTCACCTACAGTTACAAGGCTTCTTTCTATTTTATCATTTCTCTGAAAAAGATTTCAGATCAACAATAAAGAGTGAAGACATCAACAAGCCATTCTTATTAACAACTCATAGTGAACTAATATGAAAAAAAAAAACATGGCCAAGGCCACTTTACTGTCAAAATCTGCTATGGATAAAGACTGACTATTCAGTCTCCAAGAAGTGGTCTCAATAATCACATCTTTTAGTTAAGAAACCAAGCTTAACAGGAGCTATGATTTCTCCCTTCCTACCCCACCTGGAGTAGGAAGTCACCGTGGTTCCATGAAAGCAGTACAAAGGCTTCCTATAGCAGATGAAGAGAACTTTTATTTCTTAATCCTGATATACCATGAGTAATGAATAATGCAACACAGATATAACATGACAGATCCATATGCTGTGCTGACTTGCATGCAGAAATCTTTATTTCTATAATCCAACTAAAAATGCAGAGCAATGAATATTTAAAAGATTTTCTAGTTTAAAATAATCTTGCTCTTGCCTTCAGTCACCACAGAAATCTTGCCCAGGTCTTAAGGTTTCTGACCTCTGGGGATGGGAATTCTTGCACAAACATGAATTCAAGAACAGAGAAATACAGAAGCCAAGATGTCAGAACCTCTCATTAAAACTTTCAATAATTTAATACATCATCATTAATACTGCTAATCAGATTTTCCTATTATTCTGTCCATAAATATGAAGTTTCTAGGGCCATTTGGATTCCACATGCTCTAGCCTCTTTCTTCTAACTTTTTCTTCATGGAAAGTTGTATCTAGGTTGTCTCCCACTTCCTGGTTTTCTCCAGTAGTCCAAGCACCATTAAGCTATGTATCCCTAAATTGCCTTAATATACCTTTGCTCCTTACATGGGCTAACCCACATATTTTAATTTGACTCTCATGCTTTATTCTTTCATGTATTAGTCTATGCTAGGTATTATACCCAAACCTATTAAAACTACAACTTGATGTATTTATGCAGTTGACATTTCTATTATCTGTGTCTTAACATTGTATATACATATTACTGAAGTCTAAATTTTGTAACAACAAATTCCAGATTAGCCAATTTTCTTTCAAATTAGTTTCGAAAAGCTGATTTCACTTAGATATTTATCACTGCATCAAAAAACTGAGCAAATACCCCACTTCACCATAAAACTAATTATATGCCTAATTCAATAGCAAGAGAAACATAGCCACAGAAGTACACCACTGTAACAGAGCTCTCAAATACTTGAAACCGTATCTTTGCCAATTTATTTATTCCCCTGTGTACATCTTCAAGTTTCAATATCAAAGGAAAATCAAGAGAATTGTTTGCAAAAGAGATGTAAGAAGTCTTATAAGATAGCATGACAGCATAAACAAAGTCAGACCAACAGGACACAGCTCTCAATAAACTTAAAATTTTCTGCCCTTTATCAATGTGTATCAAGTTCTAGAAGGTCACCTGTGCCCCAAAAATCTCCCTGCAATACACATTACAGTACAAAGAAAGGGCTTGGAAAGGGACACACACAACAGTAAACCAAAACATTACTTTGAGAACATCAACAGGTGAAAAACATGATGCTGATGCTATTTGACTTACAATATGCTTGCTTTCTATATGGGCTAACCTGCATATTTGTACTACCATTTCGTTACAGAAATGCACCAACTCTGAGGGACCACAGAAGGGCTTCTGCTTTCACCCAGCACACAAGTTTGAGATCAGAAAGTTAAGTCTTAGTTCATCTCTAGCACCCTTTGAAGGAGACCTGTCAAATCCCATTATCTGTCATGGGACCCAAAGGCTGACTTCTCAAGTCTTGAAGAATACCTCAGAATAAACTAGATGGATTTTATACTGCAACATATACTCTAATAGGGAGAGAAGAACCCAAGTTCGGACATTTTAGCCTTTGTTTCACAATGAAGCTGACTTCTAAAACAGCAAAAGGTTCACTTTCGTGGGCTGAACATTATGCTTGGGCAGAGAACTGGATGTTTTGTGAAACAAGGGAACCAGCAAGTTAATGAAGACTGTTTCAGAAACGGTATGGATCTTTCCTTCTGGCCCTTTATCTTGCAAAAAAGATGACAGTGGTTTATATTGCATCACCTAAACGACAGGGTGCTTATATCTATACAAGCAAAGTCAAGAATGTGTTTTATTACAGTGAGAAAAAAAAACAAACATCAAAAGTAAGCCCTGGAGACATGCTGACAAGAAGTCAAAAGGCATCAGTGCTTTGGAGGAATCTGAACAGAGTGATATAGTCAGTATCAAAAACCTTGCTGATATCAGATATAGGGACTCACTGTCCTACTTCATATATTCCCACTGAATATACACAGGAATCCAAAGCAGTTGAAAAGACAGAAGTTACACTATTTATGTAGTTTGTTTTTGTTTGTAGGAGTTGAACTTCCTTAGATGCCATTGTCAAAACAGTGCCATCCAGATCACCCTGGAACACATTCTTCAAATTATAATAGACGCAGATGAGTTTGAGAAGGTCTGTGTCATTAGATGTCGGCACATTCTAGCTCTAAAACACAGCATATCAGGAAGAAAAGTATTTAGTTCACACTATTCAGCTGGACAGACTTAATTTTTTTCTGCCCACAATTTAGATGTAGGTATTTAAAAGAAAAGCATAACTAAGAACATAAAAATATAGGCATAAGAATCACCCGCTTTTGGAAATGAAGATGTAGGCAGAATAAGCAAATTTTGAAAGGAGTTAGTTCCTATGAAGTGCTGTATTGTCTCACAGCCATAAATCCAGGACTTTTCCTTCTTCACACTGCAGGTAATTACTTTCCACCAATTTCCTAAACAAAAACCAGCACCTGTAAGTCCAGCAGCCCCGGTATTAAGGAGTCACATATCTCTGCCTCAAAGATCAAAACTGTATTTCATTGTCCCATTGTACAGATATAATATTAAAGAAGACATGATTGTTAGGTTATTTTTAAACCAACAGGTCAAACAGGATTTTTATCCCCTTAATTCACTCTGCAGACATTTTATACCATTCTGTATTAAATGTACCTTTCAGTCAATGTTCAACTTTTAACCTTCAGAAGTTTATTCTTTGCTTTGATTTTTGGAAAAATACTAGAAGAATAAGTTCCTAGAAGCATCAATAAAGAAAACAGGAATTTAAACTTTTCCCACTGCATAAATACTGTACGGAATGCACAATGACAGGTTACTTGCAAGTCAGTTCTGCAAAACTCTTTCTCAGATGAAAGATCTCTCCAAGTGCTCGGACTTTGGTGAACTACAGCTCTTCTACTCTATGAAGACAGAGCACATCAGGACTAGTTGCCTAAGGCTAACTGCAGCTGCATCTGCAGTAAATTATTTCAATTTCTCCTGAAGAAGCTGCAGTCCATAGCTTGGACAGGTGTACTCTTCACTGGGCTAAGAACTGTCTGGATGGCTGGGCCCAGAGAGTGGTGGTGAATGGTGCCACATCCATTTGACAACACCGGCATTCCCCACGGCTCAGTATTGGGTCTAGCCCTGTTTAACATCTTTATCCATGATCTGGATGACAGACCAAGTGCGCCCTCAGGTAAGTTCTCAAATGACACCAAGCAGGTGAGAGTATTGATCTGCTGGAGG
>VZTA01027211.1:10261-21459 GCA_013398855.1 Mohoua ochrocephala
GCCATTTCCCCTTGTCCTTTCACCACATGCTCTTGAAAAAAGTCTCTCTCCATCTTTCTTGTAGACTGCCTTCAGGTACCAGAGGATCACAATTAGGTCACCCCTAAGACTTCTCTTTTCCAGGCTGAAAAAACCAATTCTCTCAGCCTTGCCTTATAGGAGAGGTGTTCCAGCCCTCTGATCATATTGGCCTCCTCTGGACTTGTTACAACAGGTCCATGGCCTTCCTATCTTGGAGACCCCAGAGCTGGATGTGGGGCTCCAGGTGGGTCTCACCAGAGCAGAGCAGAGGGGCAGAATCCCCTCCCTCCCCTGCTGCCCACGGGGCTCTGGGTGCAGCCCAGGACACGTTTGGCTCTCTGGGCTGTGAGTGCCCGTGGCTGGGTCATGTCCAGCCTCTCACCCCCCAGCACCCCCAAGTCCTGCTGGGCAGGGCTGCTCTCGGTCTGTTCATGCCCAGCCTGTGCTGATACTGGGGCTTGTCCCTACCCAGGTGCAGCACCAGCACCTGGCCTTGTTAAACCTCATCACATTCCCATGGGTCACTTTTCAAGCTTATCCAGGTCCCTCTAGATGGCATCCCATCCTTCAGGAGCATCAACCACACTGCTCAGTTTGGATTTATCACCAAATTTGCTGAGAGATCACTCGATTCCTTCATTTATTTCATTAATGAAGACAGTACACAAGACTGGTCCCAGTATGGACCCCTGAGGGACACCACTTGTCACTGATGTCCATCAGGACTCTGAGCCATTGACTACTACCCTCAGGATGTGACCATGCAACCAATTCTTTATCCAAGGAATTATGATCTTCTCCTTCTAGCTGCCTCTGTAGGGTGAGTAAGATGTGAATGAAGGTCAGGCGAGAAGGAATGGATGGTGCGGACTATGTTAACACATAGGACAAAACCATAGGGAAGAGTGTGGGGAGTGAGACAGATGTGTAACAGAGAGAGGACTCTGTGGGCAGGAGTCAGGTTGTGAGTGGTGCAAATAAATGGGAGACATAGGATCTGGGAGTGCAGGGGAATGTCATGGGCCTGAGACTGATGGGAAAGAGAGGAAAAGGCAAGGGGCAGGCACACAGCTGAACAACCTCTGGAAGCTGGAAAAGAGTGGGAACGTGCTTTCACCTATTCCTTTTGAATAGCGAGTAGGAAAACCTGACTGCACATGTGTTTGCAGTTAAGCTGAATTGAAAGCTTGAGATCAACGCACCTGAACTCAGCCTTCCTGGGATGGAGAATAAGAATCAGGAAACAGGTTAAAAATGTAAGCAATTGTATTTTGAGGATGTTGTGATTACAAAGTTGTTTAATTTTTTTTGTCATCTTGTCCGTGGTCCTGAGTATCTATAGTTTACAAAACTGAAAATACAAAGTTAAGTACACAGCAGTGGATAATGGCAGCTCCCCCATTTTTGCTTTCTCTGTCTCAGTGCATATTTGTCTTTCTCTTTAATATCTTGGTAGTTCAAACTCATTTATGATATAATCCCAATAATAAATGGTAGGAAGGAAATTGCCAGGTTTCAATCCTGTTGAACCTTTTCCTCTCAGTACCAGGTGATGGGATTAGAAATTACTCTTCTTGTGACAGGAGGAATTACTGAACAGATAAATTCTTCACTGGACCTATAAAATTGGCAAAATGCAAAGATTTTGACATCTTTAGGGATGAAGCACAAGAATATGAGTCTTTTGCTTGTAGAAAAGTTTAGTTCATCACTTATTGGGGCTCTTCAGAGCAGAATTATCGATGTATCTAATGAGCCTACTACTAATGTAATTTACCTATACCAATACAGATTGATAGAAACTGATGTAATACCACTGCTGTGCGACAATTCTGATTTTTGCTGTGGTAAATTGTTTCAGAATAAGTCCATAATAATATATAAGTTGGTAATTCAAAATCTCTGATAATTAATCACATCAAACATGCCAGGAGTGTAATAAACTAAAGAGAAGTTTGCTTTAATAAAATAAACCCTTTCCAATGATTTCCTTCCTCTTACTCAGATGGCTCCATGTGTGGCTCTTAGGGCTACTTCAGTCATCACAGTAAGATCGGGCCCTACAATTTCCTTTTCCCTTCTGGAAAGGCCTTTTGCTCCCTGATACCTTGTGACCCTCCACTTCTCTGCATACTCCTCACCCTAGAGTCAGTCAGATGGTGGGTGTTGCCATGCACTCCGCTACAGATGGCAGGCTCCTGCTTGGAGAACAAAGGGGAAAAGCAGCTTTCAGCCACTTGATAACTTGCCTGAGATTGTTACCCCTGCGAACATCAAAGTTTTAAGCTGTCCCAAAACTAGTGCAGAGGACTTTGATGAGCAGGAGTGGTTTCATGAGGTCCTATGCCCCTGCAGCCAGCATCCCTGTGGAGTCAGAGAAGGGGCTCAGGACCAGCAGTCCTGGTTCCAATAAGCACGCGCTGAGCTGCCTCCATGCTGAACTGGTGTGTTAGAGTGGGGCTGACATGCCTTCAGAGAGAAGAAGAAAGGAATAAAATCCCTCACTACCCAACCAGTAAGGCTCAGCACAGCTCACTCAAAGGAGGATTTCTGGGAACACATTCAGGACTCTGCTGTTACTTCATTTGCTTTCTCGCTGGTGGACAGAGGCCTGATTGTTCACTGTGGTCTCATCCTGCTCTTTTCTGTAGTCGCTGGCAAAATTCCTCTCAGCCACAAAGGACACAAGATAAGACTGGTCTCCCTGCTATCTTTTCCTTTCTCCATCTGTTTTCCCACCTGTGTTTACACAGGCTTTCCTTCATGCAGCAGCCCAGACATATGTTCCAGGAAATTTAACCCCTTTTTTTCTGTTTTTAACAGATACTGTGTTAGAGCTGAAAGAATGCCGATATTGCTAGGGAAATCCAAACTGAGTGTTTAGAAAGTGCAGATATATTTTTATTAATTAGGTCTGGGAGCCTCAGGCAGGTTTTGTTAATTGAAGGAGCTTCCTAATTCCAGTAGGTAAGTGCAGAAATTCATGCTGCCCAATTTTTGATGTATCCCCCTCCCCATTGTTTTTTCCTCCACTGAAAATCCCAATGGTATCATGCCACCGGGAGTCAGTATTTAGACTAACCCAAACTTACACTGCTAATTTTTTTTTTCTATCAACTTCCAGGTACGTTGAACCTGAAGAAATGAATGTGATTTTTTTTAAACTTTTTATGATGTGTATATATGAGAGTTACTGTGTGTGAATATGAAACTGTATTGGCCTTTCTCTTGCACTGTAATAAGAGACAAATACATGTTTTATTTTACTTAGTCAAAGGCAGATATCACTATCTGTGCTTCATGTCATCATTCATCTAGCAAATTTATCTAGAAAGCAGATTCTCATTGCCATCTTCCCAGACAATGTCCCAGAGACATAATATAGCATCTTTTCTTTTTTTGGTTTATTTTTTGTAACATGTAGTTCATGGAATACTTTCAATTTTAAATGTTTTATTTTGCTTAAATTATTTAACGCAGTTTTAACATATACCCTTCTGCACTTGAAATCCTAATAAACTCTATCTTGCATTTGCTTCAGCTTGTAGAAGGCCAATTAGACAGAACTTCTTTGACCTACCTATTATTTATGGAGCTTTCCCCCCTTTCGGAACAGTAACTGTCAGTACATTTTAGACCAGTGCAGTGGAAAATAATACCATGGGAAATGTTGAGTCACTTTAGATTATATTTTGCCACTTATTTTTTTCTGGTTACACTCTAGGTGCTTCCTTTTGATAGAATACTTCAAAAGATTTGCAGTATAGTACTGATTATAAATAGGAAAAAATCTGTTTAAGGGCTTTACATATGGACAATATGATATGATATGATATATAATTTTACATTTTGCAAAAGTGCTGCATATGGCTACTCCTTATTCAAGGCAGTGGTGGATTAAGTCTTTCAATATTCATACTATAATCCAGATAGTTAATTATAAGCAGCCCTACTGAGGTGTGATTATTCGTATTCTTAATGGCAGGGACATAATTAAATGCTTTAAGGGAGCAGGATCTTCACATCTCCATGCCAACTCGTTTGTAAAACATTTTTCAGGTGAACAGTATAGAACATTTTTCTAAAAATATTGTCTGCAAGAGGGCCTAAAAATTAAATGTCTTTTTGGCACGGACTAATCTGCCATTTTGAGGCTACAATTCCTCATAATATTGCATAATTTCTTGTTGGCAAGAAATTGTTGTGTTGTTCTTTTGACACCATATTTTATACCGAAAATAATAATCAGCCAGAAGGACTTCTTGGTATTCCAACCCAATTTTCTTTTTAAAAGTCCAAGAGAATTTTTAGGAAGATAGAATAAAAATAACTTACTCCTTTATGCTTAAAGGTAGAAGTTGATTTGGGTTTAGGAGTTTTATTAGTTAGAAAACATAACTATAAATTTAACAGTATTCATAATAATAACACAAGTAATAAGTCTTACAGTCTATAAGCATAAATAAATTATAATTCTATTTTTTCAAGTTCATTAACAGTATACATTTTTAATTTAAACTTTATATAACTAAACACAAGAAAAATACCACAAAGCATGTCTTGGAAATCTAATGTGTTTAACACAGATAAACCAGAAGAAGATTTTGCAAGTACCTTCAATTTCACACAGTAGAATTTTAACTAAATATTTGAGTTTAGATTAAATATTTAATTGAAATATTTAATTCAGAACTGACAGTCTCTGATTTATTTTTAATAATTTAATGAAAAAAAAAGAAGTACAGTATTTTTATAGCCAAGTTTAATTCAAATTGAATAGTTTAATTTGTAACTGTTATTGTTTGCCAGACTCAAGATTACAAGAGCATACCACTGAATACATAAGGAACTAAGTGGCTTTTTTCAACAGGGAATAAGCATCCCTCTGAAAAAAAAGGAGGAGTAAATGAATTACATAAAATCACTTTTGGCCTTTGACACAGCGAGTATGAAAACTAAATCTGTACTCAGGCATATTATCTTAGAATCTAAGCTTAATTATTTTTTTTTTTAAGGCAAATGAAATTATTATCAGTAAAGTTGTGAGCTTTAATAAAATAATGGACTATCTTAGTCTTTCTTTGTAGAAAGAACACTTTATTAAAGCAGAAGAAAAACGTATGGATGCTCTGTTATAAACAGCATTAAAGATAAAATATGCACTTGCATTTCTATTTTATAAAATTATCCTAAACTTCTGTTCTGTCTAGCATAGCTTTCTCAGAAGAATTTGACTGAACACTGGAAAACAGGCAGGATGTAAGAAACGTTCATAAGACTGGATGTGGCACTCAGTGCCAGGGTCTGGTTGACAGGGTGGTGTTCAGTTAAAGGTGGGACTTGATTATCTCAGAGGTCTTTTCCAACCTCAGTGATACTGTGTTTCTGTTACTGGCTTTTGTTTGCTCTAGTCATGAAAACTTGGCCACAGCTATTTTCAGTACCTGCACATGGAAGAAAGCAAAGAGAGGTCAGGAGGAAAAATTTTAAAAAAGTCCCTGGTCAGACAACTTGCCACTTTTTATAGACAAGAAACTGGTTTCTCCTATGTAAGTGGCATAAAAGACACATTTGGAGCTAGGTAAAGAAAGGAACATACTCTCAGGGTTGTTGGCAAACTCTAAATAAATATTAAATGTTTTTTAAAATAAGTATTTGTCTATAAATTCTATCAAAGTTTGGGTCAATTAAATGTAGGCAGTTCTTTTCAGAGGAATAATTTTTCCCCAAGTAAGTTTTTGCTATCTCTTTTTCTACTGTTATATTAAATTAAATAAAATATGATAAATTAAACAATGAACATGCAGAGAGCTCAGGTGTCGGTCTTCAGAGACAAATTTCAAATTACTACAAACAGGCAATAAAAATGTCAGCTAAACTAACCTATGGGGTTTTTGTTTGGTTGGTTCGGGGGTTTTTTTGGTTGTTTGTTTGGGTTTTTTAATAGGGTGACTAATAAGGGCAACAGCTATCACAAATTACAAATAGATACATTTAAATTAGGTTTAGGTAAATAGTTTGAAAAGTGACAAAAGACTGAAGATGGGATATTACAGAAGTTGCTTTTAATTCTAATCAGCCATTTTCAGTCCCTCTTCAAAACAGTAACTACTCAGTCATGTATCCAGGCTGCTTTATGAACCGTCTCTCCAGCTGATGAACCCAGATATCTGAAAGCAACTCAACAGACATTTACTGCTGTCATTTTGTAAATGAAGAAGTCATGCAGGCAGTATCTGCTAACTCAAACTGACTTGTCTGCAATTCCGTATTTAGTGTAAACATGGTGGCAAAAACTGCAGGTTTTGCATGGCTTCCTTTTGTACGGTCCAGATTAGAATTCTGGCTGTAAAAGGCAGGAATTATCTCCATTTTCCTTCCTCCCGAAGTTCTCTCCCTTGCTGCAGAAATGTTCCTCTTGAGCAGTGACTACTTTTTAGGGTTTTTTAAATGCAGGACTGAATTTTTTAGAATACAGATTACTGAAACTCATTTAATTGGTTCGAACTACATTCTGAGTAGTTGTAAGACCTGGCAGTAGTTATTTTAGTAACTATAATAAAAAGCAGCGTACCTCTGGGTTTACCATTCTGTACACTAGTGATAATATACTGAAAGATAAAAAGAACACATTAAAAAAGAGGAAAAAATATAAATGCATTTCATGTTTTCCAGAGTTTAATAAAGAAAAAAGGAAGCAGAAATGCAGATGCTTATGTTAAAGTACCATGTTATCATATGAAACAGCTTCTCCCTGTTTTCTGTATTGGAGATGCTTAAGTCAACATGGAACTAGAAAATTACTCCACTTCTGAAAGAATGGGGTGCCTAGAAGCTTACTAATTTTATTTATTTTTAATTGCTTGAAGTTTATATCATCCTTTCCTAAAGGAAAAAAGAATCCAACTATATTCATACTATGTGTTGTAAAGCCGGGAGCAGAGTGCCCCATGCTGAATGTCCCTTGCTGTGACTGGCACACCAAGAAAGTGCCCATTAGCTCATGTCTGCTCAACGGACAACTTCAGCAGCTTCAAAGAAGTAAAGAACTATCCATCTTTGTAACGTGCCAAGGAGTTGCTGTTATGAAGAGCTGTTAGAAAATAAGAATAGCCTAAACTTGGTGGTTCTGGGAAGCTTACTCTGAAGTCTTACAGCATGGGTGGATGGAAAGAGCACTTGTACATTTAAGTTTTGTCTACGGTAGTTTAGTAACTCATTGCTCCCTATAAAATAAACAATATTCTAATCCACTGTCTTGTTCTCAGAAAACATTCCCAAGTCTGTTAGACTGACTGGCCCAAGCTTTTGAATTGATTTCCCATCTTTCTTCTGCTGCTGGAAGTAATCAGATAGCCTGAATAGCTGCTCACCCATTTGCACAGCAACATATATGCCCACTACAAGAAGAAACAAGTTTCCTGCTGAGGAAGTGAGCAGTAGTTAGCTGTCCTCAGCTGGAAGGACATCTCACTAGACCCTGTAATGTTAAATCTGACAGATGATGGGAAATCACACAGCTTTGGTAGGGGACAGAAATGCATAAAAACTGCTAGTTGTTTTTAATTTCTTTTAATATAGACATTATGTAGCTAAAATACTGTTGAATTCATTTATTCATTACTACAAAAATTTAATTTCTGCACCTAGTAAAATGAACTTGTGCTTTAGTTCTGATCTTTGTGTCCTTGCATGACAAAGATGCACATACAGGAATTTATAGTATTAATTTTCTGTTGATACAATGTAACATCCTAAGCTAAGAAATGTCATCCATGGAGACAGGACTAGTTTGGTGTCCTTCAGTGAACTCACTAACTCCTGGACTCATAACTTACCTTTATCAACACAGTTTATCTGTTGGTGGACACATTTTGTCTGCAAGGCAACTTTATATTGATATTTGAATTTCTGCAGATTTTAATCTCGAGTCAAATATTAATGTGACATATGAGGTCGAGTAATTACATCTGGAATATAATTTATATGTAAAATGAACAGATGATGAATGGACAAGTATACATTCTCAGATAAACTGTACTGCTTCTCAGAGTAAAAAAGGAATTTTCCTGGTCTGTATAAAATGGAAAGCAGAAAATTTTGCTGGGATGGCCAGTCAATACATACCCATCGAACAAAGACTAAAGAAGAGATCAACATTGTACATGGTGCTAGTGATCAATCTCCTTCACATCCATTAACAGCACTTATTTTCTTGAAGAAAGAAGTGCTTAGGCATCACATAGCAACCGGGGAGGGGAAAAATTGTCACCTACAGTATCAGTACAGTTCATAAAAACAACGATCCTTGGAATAAAAGTTGGAATCAAAATTTGATCCTTAGAAAACACCTATTAATCCTACTTCTTTAAAATTCATGCTGTGGGCTGTGTCACTAACTCATTCAGGTTTTCCTGAAGTCAGCCTTCCTGACTGCTGTCTTTCAGGTATGTAGAATTTCCTATGCAGAGTGTTCTCTCACATTCATGCGATAGTAAACCACAACCTATGCATTCCCTCTTTTACAAGATACTGGTATGGGCAAGCTTCTTCAGAAATCCATGGTGTTCCAAAAGTTGAACCTGATGTTCTTGCTGAAATCCTGCCACAGAATCACTTAGATTGAAAAGACCTTCAGGATCATTGAGTCCAGCCCTTAACCCAGCACTACCAACTCCACCACTAGACCACGTCCCGTGTTTGTGTGCAACCAATATGCTGGTGATCGGTTTTGATTATTGTAACTTTTGGAACAAGCTTAGCTTTAAACTTCTATCATTGCACTTTTTAGTTAGTGTCTTCACAGAAGAAAGTACATGGCATTTGAGCCCATTTCCATATTCTTTTGAGGGCTGTATTGTTCTGTGGGAAAGACCTGATCCTAGCAGACCGTGAATTATGATTTTCACAGATGAATTAATTACATTTGCATTAAATATGGACTGTAAGAACCAATGAATGTTTTTAGCATCATTCAGTGCTTGCAAACAGTCACTTTTCATTAGGATAGTGATTGACACTAGTTTCATAATGTCCTAGGGAAGAGTTGTCCAAAGAGATTAAATAATTAAAGTAAAATTTCCATTCAGAATTGAATTACAGGTTCATTGTAGCCTAATACATAATTATTAATTGGAATTGAAGACATTCTTTTGTTTGGAAAGTAAAGATGGTAGTATTTGACACACTGAAAGTGTCAGCATGAAGGCGATGCACCGTGCCAAATGCAAATGGGAATATTAGTGAGTAATATGCTGCCGACACTTTATTTTTATGCTAATGGAGAACCTTGTTTGTCCAAGCTGTTTAAAAATAGTCTATGCCTTTTGTGTTTCACTACACACTCCTATGCTATTATTGCATTTCCTAGTCTATTTAAATAATTGAACATCAAGGAGAGCATAATTGTTAAGGGCACCTGGTGTACTCGATGCCACTAAGACTCATTTTAAACATGTCATGGATATTTTCATTACTTCATTCTTTTCATGAAAAACAAACACTTCAGTTTATTTAAATGAACACAAATGTTTGATGGAAACACATTTCAGTGTTCTGTGTTCTTCCTCGCTGGTCCAGGTAAGGAACATTTCATAAATTATGCCTTAGTACTCTTGAGGGTCTGTTCCAAACGGAGAGCTGATAGATTAACACATACAATTAACAAACACTTTAGTCTTGTGGAAAGACTACAAAGGATGCTATTGATACATATAACAAGGCAATATAGATGATATGTCAGTGACCATAATACAGTTCCAATCAGTCGAGAAACACTGCTGGAAATGCAGTATATGGGTATGCATCACACAGTGTTTTTTCTGTGAGAAAACTGCAGTTCATCTTTTGAATGAGACCATTCAAATGGACTTGAGAACACAAAGATTTCCTTGCTTCCTGAGCAGGCAGGCTCCACAGACGCACTCCCCGACCAGTTTCTGGGCACTAGGACATTTGTCCTATCTTTTCTGACCCATTCTTTATTATATTATCTAACTAGTAGGATTACGGATATTAAAAGCCTTCCAGACATATATTCTTCAACCAGAAGCTGTGGGTTGACAGAGTCTGAAGATCATAGTTTTCATTGATTTTTTTTTTCCATTCACCTTACTTGACAAGAGTAATAGAAGATGAAAGAAGCAAAAAAAAAGTAACTGTATTTGTTGCAGTAATATCCACGAATTCCACGGTCTCACTGTCCCATGATGAAATCTAACATTGTCTCTTATGGTTTCTTCCCATCCTTCTTGTTTAAGCAATCTACAATAACAGTGGTCAAGATTATTAATGATGAAAACTATACTTTCTCTAATTTTTTTCTGCACTCTTCATAATGATAGGGATTTAGCAGATGCTTGTTTTGTTTGGGGCATTTGATGCTTTTTAAACTCAAGTATTTGTTGAGAGTAGCAGAAAACACCTCTTTATGTGTCTTGTATCGTTTGCAGCAATTTTAATAGAAGAGAGCTGAAAATCAAGAGGTAATCATTAGTCACACAGTTTCCAGGCGGTTTTCTCTAAATTCAACCACATATTGTAAAACTTTATTCTTTGTGAGACCTAAAGAACGTCTTAGGAAATGGAACAGGTATTGACCGCATTTAACTGCTCCCTTTGGGCAAAATGTCCGCCTCTTGTAACTAAAATGCAGTGGGTTCAATCTAAGGAGAAGAGGTCAGGCTACGCTAGGAGTGAGAAAAGGAAAGAACTGACTTCTGTTATACCTGGCTGGTTCTTTACAGTAAACTGTCATTATTTCATGGGCATCAAGTTTTGTGAGGGACTTTAGGTCAAGACTCTTACCAGTATTCTCTATAACTTCTCTACTCTACTCTCCCAGTAGTCTCTATAAATTCTCCCCAGAGCTGTTGGGGTTTAAGTACATTCTGTGCTAGTACAGGTCCAATGCTAATTTACTTTGATTTATCCACTGTAATTTAAGCATCTTATCCCCTAAGCCTTCAGGGTTAGGTGGCATGTGGAAATTCCTCAACAAGAAGTATGAGACAAAAAACCATCGAGGTTCTTCATATTCTGGATTAATAAAAGACCTATTTCTTAAAGACATGCAGCAAGAAACCACAAACAAACAAACAAAAAACTAAAAACAACAACAACAACAAAAAACCAACCAAAAAAACAAAATAACCCCCCCCAAAAAAAAAAAAAAAAAA
>VZTA01027211.1:21470-40085 GCA_013398855.1 Mohoua ochrocephala
AAAAAACCAACAAAACAAACAAACAAACAAACACAAAACCCAAACAAACAAAAACCCAAAACCAACCAAACAAACAAAACCAAAAAAGCAATGTGTTGGTACTTTGTAGAACTGAAGTCTGCAGGTTTATTTATTTGGTTTTCCACACTTGAAAATGATAGTTTGATTGAAATTGAGCCTGTGATGGACAAAAAAGCAAGGTAGGAGACAGTTTCCTACTTTTGTGTTTAAATACAAGTATGAACTTGCACCTCTTGACTGCTGGAACTGAGTAGGGAAACTGTCTCTTACCCTGCCTGAGCTCAGGAATTCTTGTTATTTCTAAGTGTGTTCATACACCACAGTTTGAAAAGGGGATCAACTCAAACACTACTTTCTCTAAACGACTTCCTAATTTTCTGTATTTTAATCTAAATACAGAAATAAATATTCTGCCCTATATGTTTTGCTGTTACAAGCCTCAGACATTGACTTTGGCCCCTATGCAGTCACCCTGTTACTGTGGGTTTGAGAATTAGAAGTCAAAAGTTTGGGGCTGTTTCTTGGGACCCTGCATATGGCTTCAGTTTCCACTGTTCCAGAACAAGGAATTCCTGTTGGGGGCACTTGCAGAGAAAGGCTACTAGAGTAATCATATGAATTCCATTTTTTAATCTAATGGGACAAAAAAGTCAAAAGTTGTAAGTTTTCTCTCCTAAAATACCCAGGACATAAACCCCAAGGAAACAGAAGGCACGCTCATGCTTCAAATATTTTTTCTCAGAACAGCTCTTATATTAAAATATCATGACATCATGATATCATGTACTGCATTCGTTTAGTAAATCTGGTGAATTATTAAAGGGATTGGTCCTCTATGGCAGCTGTATATTTAAAAGAAAATCAATAGAATCTCTTGGGTTAATTCAGCACTTTGGTTAATCAAAGTTATCAAGCTGTCTTTGACAGCTGATGGATCATTTCTTAGAACTTGAAGCACTATTTTAAAAAGGCTTGATAAAATCAGAGTTCAGACTCAGAAAACCTATAGGCAGGGCTCTTAAAGGACATGAATTATTTTTCAAGAGTAGCAAAAATAGAATCAAATACCTTCAGAATTGTCCCTGCAACCTTATGTAAGCAGAAATAGAAAAATTGCTGCTGAGTACTAAATTATTACTTGTTAGCACTGAGTCAATTTCTAACTTTAAAGTTTCACATGGTTCAGTAACTTCTTTGTTTTCAGTGTGTGCTGAATTTTTCTCTCCCCAGAGATTTGCCTTTTGACCAAGGGCCGTCGAACCGCCAGTGTACGAGCAGACACGTACTGTCGCCTGTACTCCCTCTCAGTGGACAACTTCAACGAGGTCCTG
This sequence comes from Mohoua ochrocephala, assembly GCA_013398855.1. NCBI lineage: Eukaryota > Metazoa > Chordata > Aves > Passeriformes > Acanthizidae > Mohoua > Mohoua ochrocephala. The sequence continues at coordinate 22,823 of VZTA01027211.1, forward strand.
GAAGAGTACCCCATGATGAGAAGGGCCTTCGAAACGGTGGCAATCGATAGACTTGACAGGATAGGTATTTATTTTTTTGCGTGTGATTAATTCTTAAAACCCTTCCGCATTTTCTTTCCCTTGAGCTGCATGATAAAATACCTCTCTTTAAAAGTTTTTTTCTGTTATACTGCAGTAAATGTTTTCTTGATCTATAAATAACACATGTATGCAGACAAGAAATTTTGCCATCTCACTTTTAAATAATAAAAACCACCGAGTTTTAGAAAGCTCTTGTACTCCTCTGAGGATTATCTTTCATACTTTAATTATCATTAGTATTATTTATTAATCCTGTAGATTTCTTTTGCTGTCTTCAGCACTTGATAGGATTTATGCTGTGTCACGAGCAGTAGATGACATTTTTCTAAATAAATTGCTTACAGATGACATCTATAATGCTGGGAAGAGCTGAAGCCTCTCAGCACTCACAAACCCCTTGTTTGTTGAAGTGAATTAATCCTTTGCAGCAGGGCTCTCATTTTCCTCACAACATGGGCACTGCTAGCCTTGATGGCTGCACACTGGCATCGCTCAGATCTGCCTGCAATCAGAAAACCAGGCCAACAATTTGCAAGTGAAAGGCAGAAGGGTATGGCAATTATCTAAACATGAGGTGTGAACTTGCTGTTCCAGTATTATGGACCTCTCTAATACTGGGCAAAACATACATTCTTTGGTCAGGAGAATTGCACTCTGATCATCATTACTGACACTTATTTTAAAACACAGCTGTNACAGCTGTGCAAAAAAAAAAAAAATCACTTATCCTGCTAGGTGGTGTTTCCTCAACTTCACAAGAAAACTTCAGTCTGAGGCTTTCTCCACATCAAGTCACTGCATTAAACTCCTACAATTTGTCTCTCAAGACTCTTGAACTGCAGTCTAAGTAATATGTGCTTGAAAAATATTAGCAGTAAAACTCCAGTCTGTTCTTGGAGTAGCAATCCCAGCTGAAGTGCAGTGTTTTATCCAAAAAAAAAAAAAAANGAAAAGAAAGAGCAATTGAGTGCCATTGTGTTCCTGTGCATCTGATGACTCAGACAGAATAGTGTCTACATCTTACAGACACTGTGAGCCATCAAGCAGACATCAGGTCACAGTGTACAGCAGTCTTTACCGTGGAAGCAGGTGTCACATTATCCATGAGTTCGTATTAGTTCACAGTTAAAAACACTGGTTACTGATGTCTAGTAACTAGTTCCCAGAAATGTGCTAGATGGCAGACGTACTTTTAAAATATGTAACTGTTTAGTGGAAATTCAGACACTTTTGCAACGAGAGAGAAAGATGATGTAGATGCAGAGCACGATGACTTTTTCTGACAGTTGTTCAGGAAATTACGGTTCGTACATGTAATTGTACTAATAACAGTAAACTGCAGGTGAGGGGGCAGAGGAGGGCCAGGTGTCGGAGTGCGGCGCTGCTCCGAAGGCCCGCGGTGCGGAGAGGGCTGTGGGCCGCTGGCGTGCGGAGCACGGCCGTGGGGAGCTGCGGTAGTGCTGGCGTGGCACAGCCCCATCCTGCCGTGGGCAGTGCCCCGCTCAGCCACCCGCTGCCTGCTGAGGTTTTTACAACACACAGCCCTCAGGGGATGGGTGCTGAAACACAAAGCCAGAGCGGGGCTCTGCCCCTGCGCCGCAGCCTCACTAACTCTTCTGTCTCTCTGTGAAGGGAAGAAGAACTCGATCCTGCTGCAGAAGTTCCAGAAGGACCTCAACACCGGCGTCTTCAACAACCAGGAGAATGAGATCTTGAAGCAGATCGTGAAGCACGACAGGGAGATGGTGCAGACCATCGCCCCGGTGAGCCTGCAGCAGATGCCCGCCCTCAACTCCAGCACCTCGGCCTCGTCGTCGCGCGGCAGGACGCAGTCCCCTCCCGTGTACACCAGCAGCAGCCTCTCGCACACCAACCTGCACTCGCCNTCACCCCACCGTGGGCGAGTCCCTCGCCTCCCTCCCGCAGCCCGCCCCGGGCCCCGGCGTGCCCCCAGCCGGCCGGGCCACCGTGCCCCAGCGGGTCTCGCTGTTCCGGCAGATGTCCTCGGGAGCCATCCCCCCGAACCCCCGNGCAGCAGCAACAGCAGCAGCAGCAACAGCAGCAGCAGCAGCCGCCGGGAGCCGCGCAGAAAAACGAGGTGCACAAGAGCACCCAGGCTCTCCACAACACCAACCTGACGCGGGAGGTGCGGCCGCTCTCCGCCTCGCAGCCCTCCCTGCCCCACGAGATCTCCACGCTGATCGCCAGGCCTCACCCCACCGTGGGCGAGTCCCTCGCCTCCCTCCCGCAGCCCGCCCCGGGCCCCGGCGTGCCCCCAGCCGGCCGGGCCNTCTAAGTATATATATATAAAAGCAATGAAAAAAACTTGTTTGAGTTTATGTCTTCCTTTTTCGCAACCATTACAGAGGATTAAATTTAGCTCTAATATTACTTATTTTTAATGTGTTGACTTTAAAATCNCAGAGCCCGAGGGAGACAAACCGCGGTTCGCCTCAAACTTATGATCCCTGGTGACTGTGAGCAACAGACTTGCAACAAACCGAGCACCATCCCCCCGAACTGTTTTAGCCTGTTTCCTAACTTGCCCCAGCAGTCTACTATGAGAAAAATAATTTAGACAGCTTTGCCCTATGTAACGAATGTAAAAGTTTTTTATATATATATATCTAAGTATATATATATAAAAGCAATGAAAAAAACTTGTTTGAGTTTATGTCTTCCTTTTTCGCAACCATTACAGAGGATTAAATTTAGCTCTAATATTACTTATTTTTAATGTGTTGACTTTAAAATCAGCCTAACAGATTTCTCTGTTTATGGGATTGGCTGTTTTCATGGGGAAATTGTCAACACAATGACAAACTTCAAACAAGTATATTTAAAAAAAAAAAAAGAAAAAAAGGAAAAAAAAGAGAAATATCAATTTAACACATAGCACTGACTGAGTGATATTCTGAAACCTTTGTTACTTCATTTATTGCATATACGTTGTTAATTTCTCGTGATGAATTCAGTTGTGATTTCACATTGCATTTCATATGTTAGCACCATCCATTGGAATTTAGATTGGAAAAGAATTATCTTGCAAACACCTGCAGTGTAAAGGGAGGCACTAGCACTCCTCTGGATAGTTTGTAACCTCATGGCATGTCAACCCTTCTGTTGTCTAAGAGAATTGGGTGGACTTTGATCTTCACACTGCTAAAGACTTTTCAAAGACTAAATATTGCCATTGTAAATAACTTTTTAGACCCGAGCAAAAATAGCTGCTGTGTGGTGTACCATTGCAAGGTCCTTGTTTAGGAATTTAGGTTCCGCTTTTCACTTCAAAATTTACAGTTTTAAAATTTGTTAAAGCTAAGTGCAACACAACTGTTAAATTGTAATGCAATGGCTTAAAACCTACAGTGTTACTTTTACATGCAATGTTTTATGCAAAATTGTACGCTTGATCCTGCAAACCGCTTGTACTTCACCAATACCATCACTTTTCTTCTTGCCCTCAATAGCATCTGAGAATATTCCATGCATGCTTTGAAAAAAAAAAGACAATAAAAATAGGTTTGGTCAGTAGGAAAAGGCTTTACGGTATCTTAGAAAATAATAACCATTCATTAATTGTGTCTACCTTAAAATTCCTATAATGCTGACTTTGAATCTCTGGTTTAAGTCTAGAAGTGAGGTTTTTCATTTAAAGGATTATTTGTAAACCACAGCTTGATTTAGACTTTCAGGTGCTTTCTGTGTCTTCACTGTAGTTTTGTAGTTGACTGTGGTGTTAATTTACAAAAATAAATATAATATAGCATCAAGTCTGTCTGGAAATGCACGATTTGCTCTGTGTATATTGTAATTAAATGGTTAGTATATCCTAAGGCATGTAGTGTCAAACATAGCCCATAGGTATGAGGTTTATTATTTTTTATGTCTTCAAAACAGAAAGGAAATGGTGACAGAAAGCAGGGTTAAAGCATACTGTTTTGTGAACATTTTGTTTTGTTTGCTCAAACCTTCACATTATCTTATCCACAAAAAAAAAAAGAAAAAAAAATTCGTAATCATTTGTGCCTGATTTGTCACATTAAATAGAGATTGAAACTAAATGTGTCATAATTTAACTCACTGAAAAATCAGCATTATGGATATGATATAAGCATATATTCTGTTTCTTGAAACCCAGCTGACTCTGTTAAGGAAGTGAATGCAAAGGAGTTCTTCTCTTCCCATCAATGCTGAGTTTAATGATGCATGGAAAAATTAAATAACATCACCAACTACGTAATGCAGTGAATCCAGATGTACTTGAGAGCCAAGTCAATATTCTAAAGCTAACAGAGCTTGAACCCATGCTGCCTGTTATACCTTTTACTGAAGTGGTACATCAAATAAAATTTTTAAAAATCTTCCATTTTTTTTGCTGACTCACATTCACCAGTAAAGATCAATGTAATTAACCCACTAACATGCTGCTGCCATTAATTTAAGTGACCTGGAGTGGAAATGGGGAAATGATTGTTTAAAAAAGTGTCTCAAACATTATGGATACGCTGCAAGACCATTTATTTATGAGTACAATACCCCTTATATTATTTTAATGCTAACAAATTCTGTCAGTTAATTAAGATCATATACTGATCTTGAAAACTGTTTAAGGTTTACATTTAATAGGAGAAATGGGGTTAGTAGCAAAATATTTTTATATATATTTTTATTTTATTTTAAGCACTATGAAGAAATATTAATTCACATGGTCTTTCAGTGAAACCATAAATAATTTTTAATGACTTTGTAATAGAGTGGACAATATCTAGGATTTGTATGTTAATTAAAAAAAAATGGTACAGGGTATAAAATTATATACGTATATATATATATGTATGTATGAATGTATATATACTTAGATTAAGAAACAAATGACTCACATTCCTGTAATATAAAGGTCCATTGCTAGTTTCAGAAGTGACCTATTTTCTCTGTACATAAGTAGGCCCATAAGTATGAAATCTCACATCTGTACAAGATGAAATGTATTAATGAAAAAGGTTGGATCTTACTGCTGCTGGGAAGACTATAGATCTGGTTCTTACAATAATTGTATGATCAGGGATGAGTTAGATTTTTTCTTTTGTCTTTGCTCAAAGCCATAAATAAACAAATATAAAAGATTATTAATAAATTGAAGAAAATATATAAAAAAAATAAAACCATGATTTTTTTTTTCTTCCAATATCTCTATAACTGAGCAAGTTTTGCTTTCCCATAGAAGAAGAACTGTTTTCGTATCTCTTTTCTTTATTCTGAGCCCAGAAGTGGTATGCACTAAATACGGGGAGGTGGAGAAAAAGCTGCCTGAGTAATTCTGTGCAGTCCTGAAATAAGAGGGCTTCGAAATTCAAGGATACTACCTGATTGACACAAGCAATTCCTAAGCTATGTTTCCTCTGCAGATTAGAGAAATTTGTTTCCCCACAAAATTCTCATTTAAGCTGTTTCCATTTATCTGAAATACATTATGAGTACAAATATTTGAAAGTTAAGCTTGTTTTTATATATTAAATATCCTGCAGGGGAATTGCAAGTAGTTGTTAGTGTAACTTAAGGAAAGTGTATTCTATCATATTTTCACTTTATCTTACTGTGTGTGCCAAAGATGTACCTCTGAACTTGTGTATAAGAGTTGAGATTTCAGGGGAACATTGACTTGGAAGTAATGTTCATTAATGACATTTTAGGTCATTGTAAGTTAAAAAGCACAGTCCGTTCAAATCGATAGCACATCGTGTGTTTTACATTAACTTCAGTAGGATCAATAGGATCCTAGACAGATAAACTGATTTTAAGCAAGCATGAGTAGTTGTATTTTAAATTTGCACTGTAAAGTGTATTGCGAATTCCTTTGACTACTATTTCTTCTTTTTTTCACTTTACATTACTAAGATATAGTTCTGTTCTAATGGTAGGCAGTGAAGTGATTTTCAAAAATACCCGGATTGCACTAGAAGAATTTTGTTAAGCAGCAAAATTTGATTCTCCTGTCTACATTTGACCACTGCACAGAATATACTTTGCTATCTGATCGAGTCTTATTATTTCATACATGTTTGTGTGCAGAAGCAAACAAAACAAAGGGTTGTTTTTAAGTGGTATTTCATATCACTACACGTGATAATGATGTTTATTTACACAGCAATTTGTATATTTTTAAAATCTTTTCTTTCTTATATCTCTACCTACCTCAACCTACTTCCTACCTTGCCTTGGACTGGAACCAAAGTAAATTTTATTTTAAATAGCGAACCTCCATGCCTTGATGCATGTCGTTAAGAGTTAAGCTTAATATTTCTATTTTCAAAATTTGAATTCTCACACTGACATCAGTGTTTCTATATATGTGCATTCTTTTCTACTGTATAAGTGACATTGTTCAGTGAAGAAAAAGTATTTCATTTTAAAAATAAGATGTTAATTTTTTTAAATTTGAAGTGCAACTACTCTGGGAATACTCAATGACAGTAATTTTTGCTGTTCAAAAGTCTTCTGTTTACACCAAAAAATTGCTACAATATAGGAATAGAAAGTGTTTGTTTACAAATTGTAGGTCTGAGATACAAGCATTATCTGAACACTCTATAAGAATTGGGTGTGCAAATTTATTTCTTTAGTGATTTGGCCTTTCCTTCCTTTTTTTTTTTTTNAGAACTGTGAGAGCATTAATAATGCCCTAGACTATGTCCTAGGAGAAATACATACTGTGAATTTTGAATTTATAGATTTTTCCCCAACAATCAGTACTCAGTGCTTGCATACTTAGCACTGTGAATCAACTTCTTGATCATCTTAACATCACAAAATCTGAGACGTTCTGTGGGTGGTACATTGAGTATGACCACTATTCGTGCTTACACACCTTTTCTTCAGAAAGCCAAATATGTGCAGTCTGTTTCCTGTTTTGTCACTGCAGTGTAGAGGTTTTAAGTAGAGATCTGGTTTTGAAGTTTAAAAAGTTCCTGTGTGTCAGAGAGCAGTAACCGCAGATCTCAGTTTTTTATGTGGGCAGTTACGCATTTGGAGGTTCTAGGCCAGGCTCTTCTTGAATTGGGTTTTTTTTTCTCTGCAAAGACAACATTAACAATGGGTTTGCTGTGTTTGTTACACCAAATATGTATTTTTAAGGAGAGGCCTGCAGTGTTTTGTAGCATTTAATTTTTTCCAAGTTCTGGAACATATACATCCAGTCATATTCATTCCTCTAGTTCAGCCAAGAGGCAATGTGAGCAGTAACTGTTGCCAGGTCATTGTCCACTGCAACAGGACATCTAGGTAAAGCGAGATGGACAGCAGTAGTAGAGCTGGTCTTACAAAGAGCCAGAAATAGTCCTAAATATGTACCAGACTGATCAATTCACATCTGAACCTTCTATGATAAAGTAGGCTGTACTGCAATTGCAAACTTTGCTTTTTTTAAATCTCGTAGTCAATACCCATTTTGTCTGTAATTTGTCTTCACCCTCTGCTAAGTCATCTTGGCAACAGAAATGCGTACCAATATTTCTGGACAGGGCATCTCAACTATACATCAGTTTAGCTGATTCCTGCATGATAAATATCAAAAAAGGTTAAGAAATATTAAAAAAGAAACCCAAACAAATGCCAAAAAGCAACCAAACATGATAAAGGAAATGCATCGTGTTCCTTTTACTAACTGGTATTATGCTAATGCCCTCCTCCAGGAAGGACTCAAGTAATTTAACTGATTCACTTGGGCCTTTGATTTTATATCACAGATAATGGTGCCCTTGGCAGAAATGGTGAATGCCATGCAAAGATCCTAGAGAATGGTTTTGACATCTCCTTTCTTTTCTCCAGTAACAAGAAGTTGTTCATCAGATCCACCAGACAAATAAGATTACAGATGGTGTAGTTCAAGGCTGTTGCTTTTGTTCATGTCTGTTTTGCAAGACAAAAAGATGTGGACGCAATTCAGAACTCATAGTGAAAACCTTGACTGAATTAATGCACACAGAGTAATTACAGAGCATATGTTAATCTTAGCACATAACATCAGAAAACAAGCTTTTAGACCATGAAAAAAAATTCGTTCGTTCACCACCGCATCCATGACTTCAGGTGGTATGTGTCCCTAAACACTGAGTAATCTGTCTGGGTTAGATCAAAGATAGCCTCTGAGCCAGAAAGTGAGAAACTGCGTCTTTAGGCTTTTAATCTCCCATTTTGTTTGTACACATATAAATGTCCCAGAATAAAAAATCCAAATACAACAAAAAAAACCAGACATTACAAATCCCTAAGGTTTTGATCCTCTGTAAATAAGCATTCCAACCGGGTTTCTGTTTTCCGTGAGAGCTGAGTTAATCATGATGGAAGTATCTCACATATGTCATCTCTTAGATTTGGAGTTTGGGAAGATGAATACTGTATAGCTGTTATTTCCTTGCTCGGCTTTATGACAGTGAAGTGTTCTGTGAGAGGAGTCATGTTTTTAACTGGTCTTCTGTCATTGTTTTAGCAGCTTGCTAAGAAAAAGAAAGTTGGCATTGTTAATAAGTGGCAAAACCTGACATATCTGGGGTAAACTTCCATAGTGTAGGCAGTGTTATTACAGCAGACAACACTGAGCACAGAGCACCATATGTCATGGTCCTGGTTACACTGGCTATTTCAAGTCCATGATTGTTAATGAGGTCACGTGTTGTTTATTGCTGCACTCTGCTTGGGTCACTTTTTGCTCTCTTATCCTGTCCTTAATACTCCTGTGCAAGACAGACATACAAATATCTGGATCATACAGAAATTGTTCTGTCTTCTAGAACAGTTTTTTCATCATTTCAGCTGTGATAGGTGAAAAAATTCATTGCATCAAGTGGAATGATTGTTCTCTAGGGTTTTTTTTTCCTTTTTCTCTCATGTGTTTGGAGAAGCTTCTCAGTAGTAATGTGAAATACTGATGTCATTGCCAAAGCGCAATGAAAAGAGCAAAAGTGACAATAACAATGAGTAGATGAAAAGCAAAGAGAATTGCCAGAGGCAGAAAAAAAAACTATTTCCTTGAAATAAGGCATTTGTGTTGAGATTCCCTGAAGGACATGAAAGGGATAGGGGAGGAAAGATGACAACATGTCATGTCCTATTTAAGGCTGCCAAGCGACTCTGTCATGAGGGTAGCGATAAAGCAGGAGGAGCAGGAGAAATCCATCTCTCTTGTTTCTGTCACAAATACAGGACTTCTTTTAGGTAATTTGTTTATTTTGAATACTGAAAGTTAATAGACCCTCTTTGCTGGTTGCTTCTGTTGATAACAGAGATGGGCCTGCTAGAAGAAGGATGTAACAGAAATTGTCAAGAACATCACAAAACTGGTGGGTATTCTGGGCATTTTATGTCAGTGATATCATGAATCCTTGTAGCACCTTTTCTACATAGAAAAATCCTGTAGTAATTCTTTTTCTTGTTACAACAGCATTGCACTTTGTGTCTAACAGTTACTTTTATAATTATTGGAAAATGTGCACAAGAGTTATCAACATTGCTAATTAAACTTCAAAGTAGGCTGAAGCAAGTTTAGTGTGAATCGGTCCAAATAACTGAGTTGAAAACCCTCCAAAAATACTACTGATCAGGGCTCGGTGGAGGCTGGGACATAGCATAAGTAGCATATGAGATTTCCAACGAAGTTTTTCCCAAAGATTTATTCTAACTTAGATCCTACACATCACCCTATCTTCCTTTTTTTTTTTTCTTTTTCTTTTTTTTTTTTTCCCACATCCTGTAAGTCATTTGTTGGCTTCTGGGAGTGATGCCAGAACATCACTGTACTGATGGTGAAAGTCAACAAATCATGACAGTACCCCAGAAAACTGTGATAAAACTGTTTTTGGCAGCCAGAGACTATAATCAGGGAAGGTTACTTGTTTGCTTCATAGTGTGTCCTGCAAATATTAAAGAGAGCTATGCATTATTTTGAAATCCATCAGGAATAAAATAACCAGGATATGATTGAATTCTGTCTATTTATACATGTACACTATAGTTGGGGAAAAGCAGGCTCATCACAGATAATAACAGGAGATCTAGGATAAATAAATATACTGCCCAGTGACTACACCTACCACCCTACAACGAATGAGTTTTGGGAGGAAAAGAGACGTCACTCATTTAACCATTGACATCTAAGAACGCTCATACAAACTGCATTTTGTGATGGAGCATCTTATCTCAATAGGCCTCGTGTAAATTAGTTGATATTTTATTGGTACTAGTGGTTTGAATATACACCCTTACAGCAAAATGATGGAAAGCTATTCCGTAATGCATAAATATATAAATAAATTATATTGAATATAACAAAACCGAAACAGTTATCTACATATATCTAAATCTCACGCATGGGCTTTTATGCAGATAAGAGTACAGCCCAGTGTTCTATACCTTGAATCCACAGACTGCACATTGGATATTAAGTTGTTTACAGGCATCTGCAGTCTCCAGCCATTGCTAAGTGCATGCAATACCATCAATGACTGATGGGACGGGTTTTCAGCCAGCAGAAGAATGTTGTACTCAAAACTATTCCTTTAAAACTTTAGGTGCAGGGAAATAATTTAGCCGAAAGTATTTCCTAATCTTAAACTGTTAACCAGTTATGAAAATATTAAATATAATACTTCAGACATTTCATTTTAGATGTTTTTTTCAGCAAGTAGAACTCTCATATAGATCATATATTAGGTTTATACCATATACTAAGATTAAGGTTTCATCAGTAGGGATAAATTTTGATTATTACCTTAATTTCTTATATTCCTTGATGACATTAGAGAACAGTGTTGGAGTACAACAGAAAAACCGTAATGCAATAGAACCGAACAGACGGATTTCTTTAAGGGCTGGAGTAAAGAAATCCCACACTCTACAAAGCACTATGAACAAATTCTTCAGCTCTGTTCCCCAAGTCTCATGGCAATACCAGCCCTTCGGCCTTGGTGCATCTGTTCTGCTCAGGATGATTCATTTAGCAGTTCATTCACTAGCCTTTTTTCTAGTCTTCCCTGTTCCAGCTTGAATTTTTACTCCTTTTTTCAGGGCAAACACCGTCCATTTACTCAAATTCCCTGTCTTTTAAGGCAGTTCAGATGATGCATACAGCCATTTGCATGGGTTGTGGGATAGGTGCCCAGTCCAGCTGACAGTCAGTAATGAGCAGCATCCCTCTGGAATCACTGTTCAGGCCAATACGGTTTCATGTCTTTATAACCCTGATGGTGGGACAAAGTGCACTCTTCAAATTTGCCAGCACCTCACAGTTGACAGAGGACAGGGAGGGGAAGCAATTAATGTGACAGAGGACAAGTCTGTTCAGTGGGCCCTCAACAGGTGGGAGAAATGGGCTGGCATCTCATGAAGGTCAACAAAGCAAGTGCAAAGTCTTGCAACTGGTATGGAACAACCCTATTCAACATTACAGTCTGGGGCATGGCTGGGTAGAAAACAATTTTGTAGAAGAGCTGGGGACGCGAGGGTCCTGTGGATGACAAGAGGAGCTTGAGTTGAGGTTGTGCTCTGGTAGCAAAGGCAGCACTTGACATGCTCAGCTGTGTTCGCAAGGCAGCAGCCAGCAGGCTGAGGGAAGTGATCTTTTCCCTCAATGCAGCACTTGTGGGACTAAATCGGGAGCATTGTGTCCAGTTTGGGGCTCCCCAATGCAGGAAAACCATTGAACAATGGAGCAAGTCCAGCAAAGGATACACAAGGTATCTAGGGGGATGGACAAGGAGAGGTTGAACAAGCTGAGCTTGTTTAGACTAAAGGTGAAGTGCGTGGGCCTTGGGGAGGCCTTATTTCTGTCTGTGAATACCTGATCAGAGGATACAGATGTGGTGGAGCCAGACTCTTCTTGCTGATGCAAGCAGTAGGTTGAGAGGTGATGAACCTAAGTCAGAACATGTGAAGTTCCAAATAGATAGAAAGGAAAAATGTTTTTTGCTGATAGGGCACACAAATACTGGAAAACAGGCTGAGTGAAGCTGTTGCATCATCATCCTTGGAGGTGTACAAGACTGAGCTGAGCACTGCCCCAAGGAATCTGATCTAATTAGACCTGTTTTGTGCAGGGTGTTGTACTGGATAGACCCCAGAGATCACTTCCAACTTAAATTTTTCTTTGCTTTTGTGATTGTAATGTCACCATCTGTGCACACCAATCCTGCCCTCTCAGCACCAACCAGTTTCTCTGAACAAGCTTGCATCCAGTGCCCTTATGTCATGAAGCCAAAGCCACAGCTGCTTTGTTTTTAATATGGAGAACTCTTCTGGCTTGGACACTGTAGAGCAGCCCTTGTACAAAATGCTTTAGGAGAAGCGGTGTTCCCTGGAATCACTCTGTAAGTTAAAAGCGGGAGAGAAAGAGAAGAACAGAGAGGAGTGGGGGAAAAGCAGTGAAATGTCTCAGGTAATACAGTGTCTTTCCTGCTGGAAAATTCTTAAGTAAAACTGCCAATTTTTTCTTCAGGCAGTGTTATTTCTGCATGCACTCAAGCCTCTTCTGTTCACTCAGCTGACAAGTATCTTTACTATCTCTCACACTTAACACTATGGTGCCAGCAGGCTGGGCTGCATTCCCTTCTGTCTCCTGCTATAAACCAGAACAAAAACTGTCAGCAAACTTGTAGTTATACAGCCAAAACTCAGTCTTCATTTATGGCAGCAGTGCAACAGGTGAAAATAAACCTGATAAAAGCATCTTGCTTATGCTTCTGTGTGCATCATAGCCCAGCATACTCATCTCTAATACAGAAACCAGGGTATATTTGTTTTGCATGTATTATCTCTGCACACAAGCTGAACATAGCCTTGCATGTTCACTCTGTGTTGAAGGAAATTAAATATTTTATTCAACTACAAATCAAACTGACTTTGTATGTGTGCAGTGATTTTTATGGACTAATAATACTGAACAAGTTAAAAGTGGGAAGGAGGGCTAGTATTTGTAAATGCTGGTATGTGAGGAGACAGCCATTTCTGAGCTTCTTCCAGACGTGCCTGGATTGTGTGACAGCCATTGCTGTCATTCAAGAAGTGGTTTCAATTAGGCTTCAAAAAGATGGTTATCAGCTTTGTTTCATTTTTGAGGTTAAAAGGTGCTTTCTGGTTGAAATCTGAGTGGCAGAGAGGCCTCTCTGGCTTAGCTGGCTGAGTGACATTCTAAAGGTTTCTACAAACCAAAGCTGCCTGAAGTTACCGAGATTGTTTTATTATTTCAGGTAACAGACTCAAGGCCTTTTGAAACATTTCCTTACAGTTCTCAGACCTTGCATCCAGAAGCAAGCTAGAGTGGAGTGGCTGTTCAATGCAGTTGAAGACTGCTCTTAATAATATCTTATTTAATTTGGATTTTAAATGTTAGCATGAAGCAGTGATATGCTGCATATTGCTGCAAGTTAATTATTACTATTTATCTCAAAGTTGGTGGTAGGCTCTCCGTGTATGTCAATTGAAGTTCTAGTCATTTTCAGGTACATGCCGCAAAATTCAAGCCTTTGTGCTCAGCTGGTTACTGAGCAGATAACCATGGTAACCATATCACCATTTTAACTCTGCTTATCAGTTCATCTAAGTAGCCAGGTGAGCCTCCACTACCATTCAGAGTCAACTCTGAATCATTTTGCTATGAGTAAAGGTTTCTGCAAGTAGTCAGTATTACAAGAAACTTCTACTTCCCTTTTGGCTTGCCTACCATACTCAGAAATATGTATTCAAATGAATCATCTTCCTGAGGATGATGCATAAGCCAAAAGAAACACAGTAGAATATTCTTATCCCAAGGAAAGCCTTCTGGCCATGTCTCTGGAAGAGGAAAAACAAGTTGTGCTTTGAACAAATGTGATTTACAGCCTTTGAGACACATAAGATGCGGAACCTTAAGCAGCTGAGTTTTTATGGTCACTTTTGCAAGAATGATGTTTGTTCCCCGTTTGTTACATCTTGGGTTGTGTGGAACTTGTATTTGTCATACAGCATAAAAAAATTGCAAAGTGCTGCATTACACTCTGAGGACCCACACAGACATTCCTTATTTTGTGGAACGCACAATGGTCGGCTTCCTTTATTCCTTGCAATGAAAAATTTAAGGAAGTCTGAAAGTTCAAATAGCATTATATGCATCTGCCACTGCCACTCTCTCATTTCAAATTTCTTTTTCCATGATTCCTGGGCCTCTCATCCTTGCATTCATTTCTGTCTCCATTATAAAACTGTCCTCTGTTATTAATGTTAATTACTTTATTTTTTGTAAATCTGTGCTTTTTGTTATCAACTTCTCGTAACAGTTAATGGCGATTTACTTTACTTAATGCTAGCCTTACGTCTAAAAGATGTAAAGATAATTTGCAAGCCCTTCTAATTAATTAAAGTATAAAGTCAATCTGGCAATTTTGTTTATTGCCATAAGGTTTACTGATGCTACTTAGCCCTAAATACACTGCCAAATGACTGATGCTGAAACAGAAACATCTTAATAGCTCTGCTGGCCCGTGTGCAGATGAGCAGTGTCTATACCCAAATTCCAGAAGAAAATCCAATTGTATTAACTGATGATGTACAGGAAGCAATTTTTCCTGTGACGTGAGAGCTGTCTTGCAACTTTTGCTTCTCTAGTTTCTATCACGTGCAAGGGGATGAAAGAAAATCCTATGGAACATACTGAAGTAGGGGCTGAGACTGTTGACTGAAATGTAAATGTGGTTTCCCAGATAAGTGCTCTAAATGGGAAAGGTACACTCTCAATCTATACAGTCTGCAAAATGCTCATCCAGTGAATGAAATGAGCAACTCTTCTAACAGTAGAGTTTTGCTGATCAATGTTTTTGTCCAAGAGGGATCCTGCCGCTCAGGGACACCATGTATCTTCATCGCAGCTGTGTCAGCAGAACACTGGAGTGCAAGCTCAAGAAACAAGTGTTATAGGCAACTTTTGTGACTTCATTAGAATTCACATAGTCAACCGTTTGAACAAACTTTTCCTGTTCTAATCTGTGATCTGAAGATATGCTTTCTGTTATCTATTTGGAAACAGATAGTCTGTTTCCAAAACAAGTCAAGCTTTATTTTTCTTGGGCCTGGAAATCTTTGTTTTAAGAATCATATACTGCTTTGCAAAGAAAGGAAAATAATTATATAAACCCATCTTACAGTGTTTGTGATAGGGGTTGTGTTTATTCTAGGTGAAATAGAAGTCAAGCCACGTTAATTACGTATCAGGCGCAGTTCATATCGGTGGCAGGATCGTTCTGTGTTGAAAAGGCGGCGTCAGCAAAGACCTGTTAGTGCGATGGAAACTGAGAAGTTGGGTGTGATTAGCTCAGAAGAGATTGCTGTCCTTTCTCTTAATTGCACTCTCTGTGAATTACAGATGGATTATATCTTCAAAGTTTTTTGTGGCTTCATTAAAATCTTGTTAGAGGAGCAAGTATGTGCATGGGTTTTAGTGATATGGCAGACAGCATTTAGATTTGGGGTTTCTGAAACTGAAAAGACCTGAACTTAAATGAGATACTTGAACTTATTTTCAGTTCTTAGTAATTTTTTTCCTCCTCAAAATAGTAACATGAGAACAAGGTTGATTAAGATCTCTGTATGAATAGAACACATATTTTCTGATATAATTTCCAGTTTGTCTTACCCGAGAAAACTCGAGGAAGTGGCATGAATTTTCTTTTATTCATATCAGAGCCACTCTCTTTTCACAGCACATGTAACTGCTTTAGGGCGTTTACAATAGTGCCAAAACCATGCACAGTGATTTCTGCCAAATATTTCCTTACGTTGAGAAAATATTTTACTAGTTAATTATCCTAAAATTAATCAGGATTCTTTTCAGAGATGTGGAATTGGCTTTCTTGAAATACGTTTTTCTTAAAATGTGTGGTAAAGTATAGGGCATGTGTTACACAGCCCTAGAAATTAAATAGTGCTGCTGAGACACATTTTTTTAAACACTAAGAAGGAGTTGAAAGTCATCTTCCTTACCCATCAGATTTATTTTCTTCTGAATCTCTTAACTGCTTGGCGGATTTTGTCCTTAACTCATCCTATTGAAAGAACATTGTACAACATCACATATCTGATGATTAAAAAAATCAACTCCATCTAATATTTGTACCATTGTTCTTCCTATATAGTTTGTATTTTGCTAACATCCTCTTTTGTCTTACAGGTAGCTATTTTCCTGGCTAGTCAACGTAACAAAGATATTAGCAATTTCTGAACAGTCATTGGAATAACCCGGGAAACAAGGAAATGTCATTATCCTGAATTTACAGGCAAGGAGCAGAGAAACGGGACTAGAAATCATGGCCAGAATCAAGAGTCAAGCAAGCTTTGCTTTTAAGAGGGCCCAAATTTCGCTCTGCCTCAGACAGTACATGTGGCTTATGGTGTCAGTCTCTCTAACCCGTATCACACACATCCTCTAGACTCAGGCTGTTCTTCAGAAGAAAGTCAGTCCGAGTCATGTAAGTCCTGAATATTGTTCTGTCTGTTGAAGTAGTGTAACAGCTTTGTGAGCCACTTGAAGTCACCAGGCTCCAATATAACACACTACAAGGAAAAATAACTCACTGCGTGTGGAAATAGTTTCCAGTGCCTGTTATATCATGTCTGCTTAAATGCAGAAAGAAATGTCTTCATGGACGTGGCTGTACACACCTATTAAACTGAGGTTCAGGTAACTGGGCAGGTTATATAAGAAAACTCAGTTTTTTCTATCAGTTGGGTACAACTCCTGCCCTGTATTTCACGGTGTGTGAATTGACAGATGCAGGTAGCCAGGGAGACCACCAGACCACAGCCAGAATGCAGAGTAGATTTAAATCATCACCTTGCTAACAACACCAGGCAGCAGAGACACACATGGACACAGGCTCTGTNGGCTCAGTTCATCCTCCAGACAGTGAGGGGGCCCCACTACCTGCCCCCATATAAGAAAGGGCTTTGCCACGTGCGCTTTATTGGAAGGCTGTTCTTGTTCTCTCTCCCCCAGCTGGAGGCTCAAGCATGTCTGTGAGAGTGTCTCTACACAGGAATTCTTCTCCTCAGAACAGGCAGAGTAAGTGGAGGTTTTCCACACTTACATGCCTGGTATTCCCAGCTGCATGGTGACTTTGAGTGAAATTATTCACTCCTCAGCAAATCTTCTGGTTTTAACCCT
>VZTA01027219.1:5660-16880 GCA_013398855.1 Mohoua ochrocephala
TCTTCTCTTCTCTCTTCTCTCAAGCTCTCCAAGCTCTAGTCTCCTAGGACTACTCTTCTCTCCCATCTTTACCCTGTTCTTATCACTTCAGTGGTTTTCTGCTGCATCCCTAACACGCAAAGAGATGAAGAGCCTTCTTGAACCACAAGATCTAGTTTGCGTGGTTTTAGTTAGAAAGGTCTTCAAAAAACTAAGGAAATGAAACTTTTCCCAGTTCACGGAAGATTCTCAAGAAGAGGTTTTAGAAGAGAGCTGGTAAAGGATGAAATCACCAGGTAGTGGGCCAATAACCAAACCTGAATCCTACAGACACCTCAATATGCATCAAAATGAAACTACTGCTGTACAAAAGAAATTGTACAAAAATGAAGCCTAATTAAAAGCACAAGAAAGCAGCATATTGAAATCACTTAAATTACTATGAAATACTTCAGGGCCCTCTAGTGGTTTAATCTCTGGAACGAGAAAAAAGTCCATGAAGAATTGTTTTTTAAAATAAGGCTACTGAGGTGTATTGCAATAATGTGTTCTATTTTTGTCACTCTCATGTAATTAAGGGCATTTAGGCTGCAAAGCTGCCTAGCAAATTACCAGAAATGTGAAAAAACTACAGACTAATCCCTGTTCACAAAATCAGCTAATGGGTAGCATTTTTGGTCTTCATAAAAACAAGAAGTCACTCATTAACATTCTCAACTGTGCACAACCAAAAAAACACAAAGAAAAAGGAAAAAAAAAATCACAACCGCTCTCTCATATTCACACCAGAACGACTATTTCATTCAAAACTGAAATGTCAAGCTCTAAACTAGCTCTCCATAGCCCAGAGCTGCATCCTTAAAAAGAAGAAAGTGAAAAACCGAAATTTTCTCCCAAAAATTGCATCTGCAAGATTTCACCCCCTCTGGTCAGAAGGCTGCTTCATCCTTCACCTATCACCCTAAAAATTATATCCTATTCTGGCTTTATTACACAGCAAAACTGATACAGAAAACAGGTAACAAACATCCTCTTGAAACACAAAGAGAACTCAAAGCAAAGAGATGATCAGTCCCAAAACCTCTCAGTCTGTACCCAAGACCAAGATGGTGTAACAACACAAACAGGACAAAATGCCAGTTGCAAAGGTCTTCTACACCTATCCACATCAACAGAAAAAGAAGTTTCATGTCTTTTAGAGACCTCAAAACTATGACAAACAGGGAAAAAAAGCCACATAACTGATCTCTTTCAGATCTGAAAGGTAAGTGCATGAGCTTGGAAATTATTCCAACAGATCCCGTGATCAGGAGTGTGGTGGCAGGACTACGACAATGACAACGTTTAAGGGCACAAATCTTTCACAGGCCAGAGGCAGAAGCCATGAACTTCAGTCTACATACAACTTAGGAGCAAGTGCCCAGAACTCGGTGGGATCTGGGAACTTCTCAACCCAGCAGCAAACTACAGCCACTCTGCAAAGGGCCATGACAGAGCTGCAGATCCGTACCTGCTTCTGGGCCTCAGCTCCACCAACGCCTGCAGGAAAGAGAGCCCCAAACAACGAAACCCCCACGGAACTCACCTCATGGAGGTTATACTGTGGATGAGCTTTTCAGATTGGTCTGACAGCCTGGATGGAAGGATTATTTCGACCGGCTGCAGGCGCAGAACCCGACTCTCCAGCTCCGAGCGGGAAGCGCAGTCCCGGAAACTGTCAAAGATCACTTCTCCTGTAGTCGGCTGGATGGCCTGCCAAACAAAAATACAGACATACATATCCACTGGAGGTGTACCTTTTCAGGGGTTGCTTCAGTGGCTCCAACTGTTAAACCAGAAAGAAAAGCTACGGTGTACAGCACAAAGTTATGCAGCACCCCCACACACGGTGACAGTGGCAGACCAAAAAACCTGACTGTGCTTTCTTCCAAACCCATGATACAACACCAGCTTCAAAACACTGACACAACTTAGGCTTGGCAAGTGGCCTCACAACACCAATCCCTCACAATGTAAATGTGCTCTTGTTGTTACCAGTCCATCCCTGCTCAGTTTTTAACACCAGACAAATCTGTTAACTGAAGTCTATGCGATGCACCTGTAATTCAAACTGGAATTTGAACACTTGCTTTTGTTGTTCTCTCCCAGAGTGTGACATTCAAACAGAGGCACAATCAACATACTTTTTAATTAATTCATTACCAGCTGACTGGGCTTCAGTCATCACTGTGTTTTGCTAGTTAAACAGGACTGGGTTCAATCTTCACCATAAAAGACAATACAAATCTGAAGTGTAAAGAGTAAAAAATCCTAAGTCTCTTCCTCTAAAGAATGGTATTTTGTAGAGCAAAAAAGTGCTACAAGCTTTAAAATACTGACCATAAAAATGTTTAAACATCGAAGTTTGTAAAGCATCTGAACTAATAAATTCCTCACGTATTTGGTTAAAATACTAATATGTTTTCAAGTGAAACAGCAGCAAAACCAGTTTGATAAATGTTCACCTATCAACTCCACACCTTTTCTGGAGTTTTCAAATATAAAGCCATCACAGTTCACACACAGATATCTTACCTAAAGTGCCTCTTTTCTGCAAAAAAAAAGAAATCAATTCCTACTCCCCCACAAAATAAAATCTGAAAGACAGAACAGTCATGAATTTAACAAGGTAGCCACCCACCTCCCCAAAAAAAACCCCAAAACGCACAACAAAACAACCCCACACAAACCCTAAAATACTGACTCCCGGAGAAACTAACTTACCACAATGCCTGTAACAATGTCACCTTTCTTCCTGTCCTTCAGGCTGTCTCCGTTTTCACAGATACAGAGGAGGTAGTTATCAGGGACATCTGCTGTTACCCCTTCCACATCTACAGAATCCTCCAGCTTCAACAGAGGGTTCACATGTAACAAATGTTCAAAAAAATAGTACAGAGACTTGGGTGGAGTATCTTTCTAGATCTTGTACCCCCAGACATTAATCTAACAGTCTTTTTTTAGCTCCTGCTATCTAGCAAGTTAGTTTGAGAAATTAAATAAACAAACATCAGGTGTGTAAGACAGGATAGAGGAAAACAAAAAAAATGGAAGAAAAGAAATTAAATTCACTGTTTAAAAGATGTTTCTATCTCGTTTTTCCATTTTCTAGGCAAGACTTGCAGGACACTGCAGGTTTGGTGAGTCCACTCTGAGACTTCAGAAAGCAACTACAGCAAACACAACAAACCTACAGCCCCGAGGAGATTAAACTGTTTGTAAGGCCAGCAAGATGTTTCACCACAACATAAAATTAAAGGAACTTTATTTCCTGCTGCCACTCTTATGTCAACCACCAGCTGCTCACGTTCCATCCTGGTGATAACACCGGAATCAAGGCCTCCCAAAGGTTAGTCTGAAACCAAGTTTATTTGAAAAGGATATCTTCCCCAATAAGTGTAGACTTAGTGTAGAGGGCTGTCAGCTTTCGGCTGAAGAGAGAGCTTTTATTTTCTCCAGCAGCTTTCAGTGCAGCAGTTTCCATTTGTTTTATTACTCCAACCTACAGGCAGACGAAGAAGAAGCAACGTTAGACCTCTGCTAATAAATTATTATTTTTATTATTCCGTATATATGGTAATCTTTTAAGATGTGCAAACAACAAATGCATAATTCAAGCTGGAATACAGCATCAACAGAAGGGGCTCTCTCATCAATCCTACTAATGAGATTATAAGGCACTGCTTCTCCTGACCCTTTTCCTACTCCTAACTGCCCTCTCAACTTTTGTACCTGTGCTTCTCGTCCTATTTTCAAACAATTTAGCTGGAGGTCACTGCTTATTAGAGAATGGCTGCTGCATCCAATTTAGAATCAACAAGTCCTTTTCTTAGAAAAGGAAGCAGAAAAAGAGGTTATCACCAGAAAGGCACAGAATTACAGGGATCCAGAACAGGAAGGAACAGAGGGAAAAAAAAAAGGGGGCCGGGATAAGAAAAACGAGGATGTGAGGAATAACAAAACAGAGAGACAGTATGTACATTTCTCCTTTTTAAATGCAAAAACTTGATACAGAAACACCGAGAAAACTAATTGTTCTGGAACTGTTCCTGAAAAAATGAAGGCACTTCTCTGAATCCGCCAGAGGTTCATGACACCCCCAGCACCGAGAAATTGAAACAAAGGGAAAGCTGGCCACTTCTACCGCAGGAACCAGTGATAATGAGCTGCCCACTTCTCAGCTGAAGTCAGGCTCTGGTACAAGCAGTGCGAGTTCTCTCCGAGCTATTCTGTGCTCAATCCGACAGAAGGCAGGGGTAACCTTGTGTCCCTTGGCGACGAGGCGGCGCACGTGGACGAAGAGCCGGTGGCTGGGAATGCTGGCGGTCATGAAGTTGTGATCCAGGTGACAGTAAATGTTCAGCTCTCGCGCCGCAATCTGCGAGGTGCAACAGGAGTCAGCCAACGGGGTCACAAAGTAATCTAAGAAGGCAAGGAGCTTATCTCTATGACAACGGTGATGCAGAACTTCAATTAAAAGCTCAGCGACACGGGGAAAACATTCCAGGAGAAAGCCTGGAGGGGCCCCTCCGCCCTCCTGTCCCGGCACTGCCATAAACAAGGGATTCACTGCCACGGGCTGCAGGTGTCAGGTTTTAAGGTTGCACCTTGATCTTTACCACTGTGAGGTAAACCACCCACACTGCACACACACAGGGTCTGAAACACGGCTCAGCAAAAGGTCAAATGGTTTCCTCGCCACCAAAAACCCAGCCGGGATGGAGGTATTTAGTTTGTGGTCATAAAGATGAGATTAACCTGCCCAATCAACTAAAATACTGAAAAATCAATATTGAACAGCACTGGGAACTAAATACTTAGTAAAATAGAGTAACAACACTCACTAAAATGTGGCCTTATCACGCGTGATTTGTATTTGTCTTTTTGCCCCCGAGCACCAAGGCAGGTGCTCACTGACCAGAGGATGTGGAGTTAGGCAGGACCTGCAGGCAAACGCCGACCTGCCTATCTGAACTGCACAGTTCTATTTCTGGACTGTAAGTACACCAGCAAATGAGCAGACAAATTACACAGCACAAATATGATGGGGAAAATGAATTCCCAGTAACCAAGCAACGTTTTTCACTGGTCTGAAGTGTGGAAATAGCACCAAACAAAGGTTGGCAGCAACGACTTTGGGACAGATCATAAGAAAAAGCATTATGAAACATTTACGAACCATCACTTTAGAATTATGTTCATTTCCCAGTCCTTTCCAGTCCCTACAGATCTGCCATGAGCAGGTGCCACATCTGGACACGCATTCAGGATGCTCTCTGCACCCAGGCTGTACCTGATACATTCATCTTCTGTAACACCACTTGCTCCACTGTCTTTCCATCTGAGAGACTCCTCATGTCACACATTAGCGTTATGTATTTTATATATATATTATAGTAGAGTTCTGAGCCATGATACCTAATTCACCTCTGAACGTTTTTCAACTTTAACTCTGACAAAAAACTATATTCTAGGAACACACCTTAAATTCTCAACATGCAAGACAGCGAGCACTGCCATGTGATTACAAAATAATAAATGCCATTTTGGCAAAAAAAAAAGTGTGCATAATGGATAGTCTTCAATTTCAGCAGGCAGAGATTTTTCATCCCAATTTCAAGTAACAAAACAAAACAAAATACCCCACAAAATTTATGCCCTCGAAGAAATCTCCCTTCTGGAAGTGGCCCAGACCTAGAAGGACACCAGCACAAAGCAAGTATCTTTGCATAACCTTGGAAAAAATTACCTCTGCATCTTCTCCAAAGAACCGGTATTTGTATCCACATTCCACACACAAAACAGCATCTTTATACTTTTTCTTCATTTCTATGAACTGGAGCTCTAGTGGAGTGTAAATGCTTTTCGTTCTTTTATTGAGATTTGTATCTGAGGAATTTTGAGAATTTTCATAGGACTTAAGGGATGCAGAAAACTGGCTAAGATTACATTGCAACTCCTCCTGTAAATAAAAGATGGAAAAGTATAATTAGGAATCACCAAACAAATCAATTCTTGGCTTACACTGCCCACAGAGCAAAAGATTGTTCTTGCATTGAAGAGCCTCCAAAGCTGCAGCACAACTCCTGAGGCAGGATATACAGAATACAGTATATTTGGAATTAAAAGGAATTAAAAAATCATGAAAGTCAAAGTTAGTTAGTCTTCAGACATCTCAGGTGACATCAGAGCCCTGTTGTATCATAAGCTCTCCAAGCACAGACCAAGACAAGGCAGGCTGCAAAGAGTGGCCAGTCTAAACTGGCCCCATACTGAAATAAGGATGAATTACTGCTCCAGTTTACAGCTGAGAAACTCCAGCACACAGAGATTCATGATGTTCCAAAAATCCACAGTAAATCAAGACATAAACCAATGTGAGTCTCAGCTCCCTGTCTCAGCCACCAAAACTGTACCACTTCTCCAGTCTGCACGTCCTCCGTAAGTTCAGCAAACCCCCCAGAAAAAGTTTGACACAGAAAATCCAGACCACCGTTCCCAAAACCTAAATCTGAAAGGCTTTGAGCCCGCTCTCTCTGCAGTTTATCATTTACAATGGCATTACGCAGCCTACTCTTGCCAAGCAACTTCAGCTCTACAACTCCGTGTTGTTCTGTACTGTCAGCAGTGATGGGCTCAGAAGTGCAGGGAAAAATGCTGAAAAGTATTTCACTTACAGCAAAGCTCCTCCTCACATGTATCACAACATCCAGCACAGATAATATTGGTTCAAAAAAAAAAAAAAAAAATACAGAGACAACACCCTCCAGAAATGTTTAAGGCATAAGACTATTCAAAACTTCATTGATCAGGTTGTGCTGTAAATTCTGTATTTGCAAATAAATCCATTAAATTCCCATTTCTACCAAGTGCCCCATTCAGATTACAAGAAACAAAGTGAACAGGCTGTTTAGCAGCAATGGCAATTCAGAAAAAAACACAGAGATAGCTTAAATCACATACTTTGGGTCATGGGAATGTACAAAGAGTGCACTCAGAGAACAACTGGGTACAAACAGCACTCAGCTGTAACTGCAAAAATCCCCACAACTGCACACCATCGAGCAAGAGAACACAGCCCAGCACAAATACAGCTGCACTACGCCCAGAACTTGGGTGGCCTCGGGAGCTCAAATGTCCCTGCTGCAAAACCCTGAGCCCAAGGACTCGGCAGGCTTCCATCCAAGGTCTGCGCCAGCCACACAAGACGACCTTCTCTCGTCTTACAGGAGATTGTCCTGGCAGAGCATGTGTAATAATGGGATGAAAGAAGGCAAAAGGAGTAAAAACAGGCACAAAAGCTGACTTGTTGAGATGGTTGTAAGTCAGCAGCTGGAGGAAGGGCCCTAAGAAAAAAGCAAGACACAAACACCTAAAAGGAGCCATAGCAAGGAGGGCAGGCCAGCCCTGGAAACACTGCTCACACCTCCATAACCTCAATCTCTTACCACAACAGAATTCTCTTGCCACAAGCTGCTCACTTCAGCACTTGGATCCCACAATCACACAAAGCAGACACCCCCAGTGGAAGGCCACAGCCTTCAGACAGGGAAGGTTAAAATCAGCTGCACAGCTTTTCATCCAAGCTCCTTCCCTCAAAAAGCCAGATGTAGAGCTCCATTGAAGAGCAGTTGCCACAGCAAGCCATGAGATGCATTCTAGAACCTGAATACACCAAACTGAGCAGGCTGAGCCCCAAAACCACCAATTAACTGATGTTAACTAGCCCCATAATTAAAGGGGAAGCACGATAGTATTACTCCACTCAAGTCTCTTGACTTGCACCGTACACAGCACGATGATAACTCTGCATGTGAGCTACCCCATCTTCTGCAGATGAAAAAGCAGTGATACCTTTGCTAGTTAGGTTTACCAGCAACTGCACTAAGCCACATCTCAGTGACAACCCCAAATAATATTTCTGCAAAGAAAGCCTGTTAGGAGTTTGAGAGCCCACACCAAAACGGGCAGAACTGACAGGGAGCTGAGCAAAGTGCCACTCTGAACATGCACTATTAGGGTTTTACAGCCTCCCCCACAGCCACAAGCTACACCGCCGGGGTTTCTGCTCCCTCGTGATGCTGCTGCTCAAGGGCACCACTGAGGAGCCAGAACAGCCACCCTGCTCACCGTGCACAGAGCAAACATTCACACACCAGCACACGTCCGTGGGGCTCTGCTGCACCATGTCACGTCACAGCACAGGAACACAAAAGAAGTTTGTGCCAAAGCTCATTTTACCTCATAACGAGCAATCCACACACACCACAGGAGCAAAGCTCTGCATACCTTCTGTGTGACCTTTGGGCCACTGTCCCACGATGGAAGAGGATTTTTCAGCTCTGAGCTTCTCCCAGTAATACTGGGACATTTTTCCAAACTTGGAGATTCTCTCTCCTGAAAGCCATCCTCCCGGCCTCTGGCACACTGCTGGTTTGAATCACTGCAGAACTCTCTCAGCCTGTCCAGAGTTTGCAAACAGATACGGGACTTTTCACACTTCTGAGATTCCTCTTCGGTGAAAACACACAACAAAAACATATTAGCAACTTATTTTCTAAAAGAGAACGTCTGCTAGAAGAACGTCAGTAAGCACAGAACACAACCATTCTGCTCCATGTCCCTCTTCCCCACACTCCCTCTCCTCTCCCACTGCAGTATTTCTGCCAGCCTGACAGAATCGTGCACGTAAACAGCCTGGTTAACTTCCCTGGAAAACCAATATTCCTCACTCGTGTGCTGCTTTCTGTGTGGGAAGAGATGCATCATTATTTTTTGGACTGACAACTGCACGGCCCCAAAGTCAGCCAAGAACAGTGGGAATCAAGCAGATTTTCTTTTGGTACATTTTTTAGGCAGACAGTTTTGCTTCTTGAGGGTGTTTAGGGGTGATTCAAAGCATCACACCAACAAAGTTAATACAGTTCCCACTTTGAAACTTAAGAGGCTAATTCTTTCTACTAAAATGTAATGAACTTTATATTCACTGACTGGTTTTCATAGCAGCACTGACTTACTAAATTCCCTGTTCAAAGCCAGAGGGAAGTCCAGCACCTCCGAGGCAACGGAGCAGCTGCAGCTTCACAGCAAGAGCCCTGCATCAGAACTGCCCACCCTGAGGCAGCCTCCAGGCACACAGACCAGGCCCCACAGGGCTGGCAGTGTCAGCCACGCTTCAGAACAGGCTTAAGACTCTAAAACCAACACAGGAAGGAAAGTGGCAGCGTTTCTGCCTGGACCTCTAGACTTCACTGACTTAAAAACCTGGTAAAGCTGAGTCAGATGAAGGGGATTTGCAGAGTAATTCTGGGGCAAGGCTCAAAGGCCCAGCTGCTGAGCCACAGAAAGGTGCTCATCATGCCTCTTCAAAGATATTTCTCATACCCAAGAGATGCTGCTTGAAGTTGCTGCCAAAACACTTTCTAACATTTGGCAATGAAAAACTTATTCACTGGCTGTCAGTGCTTGAAGGTTTGCTTACAGTCCACTCACTTTTAACCTGAGTCTTCAGCGGGTTACAGATCTCTTCCAGAGTGATTTGTCGTGCCTTGATCTTCTTCTCACAGGGTTCATTCCTTTCAGCAGATGTGCTCCTTTTTGTGCCAAGTTCAGAAGCCTGAAACATAAATTAAACAAATAAGTTCAGTTACCTTTTCTGTTTGCTGTCCTCTGAAAGAGATTAATGCAACCAGCAGCCTCACAAAGAGTTAATGCAAAATAATCCAACCTCCCACCCCTGGACTTGTTCAAGGCCAGGCTGGAGGGGCTTGGAGCATCCTGCTGCTCCTCTGATGTCTTTTGAAACACGCACTTGGAACACTGTGTAAACAGAAAATTCACCAATTTTGCTGTTTCATCATTGATCTACTGCAAGAAGTTTGACTAAACATGAAGAAGTAACTTTTACCTCCAACAAAACAGCAACACTTTGCACAGAAGCACACCACAGGTGCTTGCAGCAGCTTGCACCCACACGTCACACGGTAACCTCAGATGGTTTAACCAGGGAATTTCAATTTCCTTACAACTAAACAGCACCTCCAGCCTCACCAGCTAAGCCCAAAACCTCCACATAAGCACAGCCCACAAGAGTGGCAGTTTTCAAGTCCACTAGAAATACCACCAAATTAACACTAATTAGGAAGTTTTTTCTACAAGGGCAGAAAGCTGTAATCACACCTTTCAAAATATATCTGGACCAAAGGTAGCCAAAATAGCTGACTTGAGTCACAGGCAGAAAAAGCAAATGCCCTTCCAGGGCCAGAAGGGTCTAGAAACAATAGCTACAGGGAGACTGGAAAATACAAACTCAGAATGAAATCCAGCTGCTGAGACACAGCCACTTTCTGCCAGCGGTGACACAGGGAGGATCTGCACCACTGCAGGCTCTTCTGGCCTTGCACCTAACAGCACTCAGACCTGGAGCCACCTGAGCTGCACCACCTGGGCCAGGAGCTCGGCTCACCGCACGCCAGAGCTGCCCAAAAAGTGGGATTCGTTCCTCAGTGTGCCACGAGCCAGCAGTGACACACGGGACAGACACGCCGGGGGTGACACCAGCGCTGGCCAGGCCTGGGTGCTCGCCGTGTGCCATAGCCCCGCTCACCCCGCCGCCCTTCCCCTGCCGTTCTTGGCACACGGGAACCTCCAGGGCCGGTGCCTCGCCAGGTGCTGCCCCTCCGTCCGGGCTGGTCAGCACTCGCCCTGCAGGCCCTGTGCCCCCGGCCCCCTCTGCACCTGCTGGGGCAGGGCCGGCTCCGTCTGACCCGCAGCTCAGAGCTGGGTGCTGTCACCAACAGGGATCAGCTGCAGGAGCTGCAGACCCGGAGTCTTTTGACAAGTTGGCAATGCATACATGGACGTACACCAACATCCTGATTTACATCCTTAAAACTTGCTAATTCCAGGACATCCTTGACTGAGGGATGGAGCTGCTGCCTGTCCCACTGATCAGGTCTCACTTCTTGCTCACCAGGCTTCAAAGTACATAAAGATCAAACCTCAGAGAACATCCTGATTCATGATAATCTCAACATATTTCATATTTTGCAAACCTAGAAGGCACGACGTGTGCCAGGGGTCCAACGCTGGAGTGAAGCCCCAATGACAGGAACCAACACCCTGGCCTTGTCCAGCTCACCAAACCCATGCCAAGCTCCAGCTCCTCCAAAACAGGCACATCCTGTATCACAGAACCCCAGG
>VZTA01027258.1:0-32576 GCA_013398855.1 Mohoua ochrocephala
GGCTGTTTGGTGTCCTGCTGGTAGTCCGGACCCCGCCGGGGTGCGCCGCCGCCGCTGCCGGGGGAGGGGGGGAGGTCGGGCCGGGCCCCGCTCCGAGACGGAGCTCGGACCGGGTCCTTGGATGCCGCATCACGAGTGTTTCAACTGCGGCGCAGCCCACGGTTGTTTCTTCAGCTGCCTGCGGCCTCTGGGGTGATGTTTTTCCCCTGGCAGCCGGGCCGGGCCTCGCCGCTGCCGTGGCCAGGCCAGGCCCAGCCCCCCGCCCGTCCTTCCTGCCAGCACGCAGGAAGTCCGAATCCCAAAATCCCACTCTGGGTTTAGCAAATATGTGGATCGCAGAGGCGGTACCAGCTTCCTGGTTGGTCTAACAACCTGTCCATCTAACCAAGTTTTAAACCATAACACAGTGTAAGAAGATTAAACAGCTCGATTCCTTTCTTTTCTTTCCATAACTGAGTTTATCTTCATTCTCACAGTAGAAACAGAACAAGACTGGCAGACTTCAAAGACAAATGGAAGAGTTTTAGGTTTCATCATTAATGTTACTTGATAGTTTTATCACTTTTCCTCCTTATCCCTCATTTGGCAAACAAATTCTTCACATATAATAAATAGATAATCATAAGCTCTCTCTCAGGGAAGTGATAGAAATAAAGTAGAGGGGGCTTATTATCTAGGAAACTAGAAGTTTGGCTTTTTAGATTTTCTAAACACTAATACTGACTTAATACTTGCTCAAAGATGAGCGAGTAGTAACAGATTAGCTGGTTCAGAACAGCTTCAGTAACAGTTTTTTCCCTTTTCGTAGCACATGCTTTCATACTTGTTGATCTCTGATTTGAGTAGTTTAATGCTATAAAAGTAGTGTTGTCTCCTTTCCATTGGATGGCAGTTATAACAATACCCTAAGTTCTTCTAGAGATGAGCACAGTTTATAGCTTTCATTTATTCTCTAACAGATGTTTACAATCTTTTTAATGACCTGCTGTTAATCTGTATATAAGCCTACTGTATACTCTGCTCGTCTTTCACTGCAATGTTAGACTTAATTGAGTATCTGTAAATATGATAGCCACGTTGTTGTGATGGTCAGTGATATCAAACACTTGTATCTAAACAACGCCAGCTAAAAATCCTACGAATTTCTGCTGGAGCACATAAAGGTACACCCAAAATGCCCATATTATGAATGACTGCTTGAACTTTAATTTTAGTTCTTGCACAGGCAATTAATGTTTTTGCATTCATAGGAAAATTTCCCTGACTTTAGGTGCTGTTTCCAACAGCTGGGTTAACTGATGATGAGCTGGTAGCCCGGTACAGGTAAAAGTCCTGTTATTTTAGGTATTATTTCAGCTGGCTGTTTTAAAAGTTACAGCTTACCCACGAGCATCTCTCCTGCCCCTTGGCCAAGCATTTTCACATAGGCAGGATATCACCTACACAATCTGAGAAGTCCTGTAGGGCCCACTGCTGGCGTGTTCTCAGATGCTGAGGAACCCTCACCCTGGCAGAGGACGGGACACCTCTGTAGAGGGACTCTTAGAACGCAGTGAACAAGCCAGGCTTAGCAGGGCCTGTTTGTCCTGAGTGCTGCAAGATTAGCATGGCATAGCGCTTGAAGTGTCCTTGAGGACAGGAAAAGAGAAGAGCGGCTTTGCAAGAAGAAAAGGAATGTTCAACAAGATACGATAACTGCAGGATGGGGGCAGAGAGGACACTTGTTTACTGCATGTTAACCAATAAGTAAAAGGTGGATACCCGTGATTGTACCTCAGTAGCCAATTATAGAGTAGTTAAGGCGCGTGAACAGCTGATGACCAGTAAACAATGCTCTATAATCCCGCTTGTTTTGAACAATAAACGAGAATGAGAGTTAACCGCATCGGTGTTGGTTGTTACTCGGCTCCCATTCTCAGGAGAGACCCTGCTTCACACCTCTGACTGTTAAAGAGCACGTGGCTGCCTCTGGTAGCTTCTGCTGAAAATGGTGTTTACCCCACCCCCAAAACATTGCTGAATTCCCAAAGAATGATTTGTTCTGGCTTTTGAGTTGCTGTCTGCAGGTGGCCTCCGTGAGCCCACAGCACCTTCAGGTTGCCTGGTGTTAATCCCTTTGGCCCCTCATTCCTCCCTCTCTGATGCAGTGCTACAAAACTTGTGGGTGGGCATCAAGCACAGCATGGAGCTCCACCTCCTCACTCTGTTCCCTGGCACACCCTGTGGCTCGTCTCATGTTCTAGCTCTGATCAGAAGGTGTGAATGTGTGGCAGGCAGTCACCAGCGTGGTGGACCAGATCCCAGTATGAGGCCTGCAGCCAGCCATCCCTTCCAGCTGTCTTGGATGTAATTATGTCTCTCAGGAAGTGGTGATATCCACGATGAGCTCAGAGTTCTATATGGCGTTGTAAGGCATATTCCCAGTCACGGTCAAGCCACTCCTCACCCTGAGCTGGGGGCCACTGGCTAAGAGCAGGCACCAACACTGAATTGGAGTCTCTTTCCCAGCTTTTCTGATAGTCATTGAGAGGACACCTTGGTCAGTGTTGTCACCTTGGCTTCATGTTTTAAATTTGCTACTGGTGCAAGTAACTAAATTGATAGTTTTGTTTGGAGAAAGGAAAGAATTCAAGTAGCAAGACTCTCAGCTAATATAAAATTCCACTGATTTCACTGGGAATATGCTGATCTTCCTAGCTAAAAATCTGTTTATCGACGTCATTGTGGGATCATCAGCTTTCCTAGTGTACATGTAAGAGGAAGTTTTAACTAATAGACCATAACGAAATTGGAACTGACTTCTTATACAGAACCAATTTAGTGCTCCATGTAAATACCTTTGTAAATTATCCACAAAAATCAAAGTTTTATTCTGAATTCTTAACTCTTTCCCTAGCTGGTAAATGGTTTCTGTGGCATTCTAGCTTAAGACTCAGATCCTTGCATACACTGCCGTGCATTTGATTTCTAAATTGTGACTTGGAAGCTAAGCACTCACTGATCACAGGCTCTGAAGTCCATACAAGTTAAAAACAATAAAACTGAAAAAGAAGTCAAAATATCTTTCAGCTCATCCTCTTGACACCACCTTAGGCTCTCTTACATTTCTTCTCTCATTAGCTTGGATAGTATCTCTGATTTAGTTCTTTCAGCAGTAATATTTGTATCTTTAACAAACGCATCTCCTGCCTCTCTGACATCGTTCCTTGCCCTGGCCTTCACAAACAGTGCATTTTTAATGTCCTTGTGTGCCTTTGGGGAAGGTCACAGTGTAAGATGGTTTGTAGTCAAGTGGTTACAAGGACCTAACTTGTAACATGGGTTGAAGACTCACAGCTAACAAAACATTTTTTTCGTAGCAAAGCTCATCCCTTTTGTTTTAAGTTTGTTCTATCTGCTCAGGATGTCCTCAGCTCCCCATCTCCCCTCTAAGAACGAACTGTGTTACTCAGGTACGTGATTCACTGGGGCACCAAAGGTCTCATGTGAAAAGGATGGATTATGAACAGGAGGAAGAACTGCAAGATCCACATTTCAGTTTTAAACTAGAAAACAGTAAAGGAGTCTGTCTTTGCTTCTGATGAAGGATCCTCTTTGTGTTCAGCTGGAAATTCCAGTGGCATCAGAAAAATTTTGATTCCAGTGGAATAATCAATCCTTGGAAAATATAAAATTTGAAATCCCTTTCTGCAGATCTCAGTTTGAGAGACGATTTAGAAGAGGACACTCTGGAGTGAGTGTTGTCTCATCTAAAGGGTTCCAATAATCCCTTTCCACCAATAGGAAATGAATAGTAATATATGAAAGGGGAAAAAAACCCCAAAAGTTTATTAAGAAACAGAATGCCCACAAGGCAAGAAAAAAACCAGTGCCTCCTGGGCAGCGAGGTTTCAAAAATGCCTGCGCAGAAAACAAGAAGCCTCTCCCTGCCCCAGCCCCGCACACAGCCGGGTCTTGAAGATCCCATGACCATTTTTGGGGCACAAAGCAGAGGATGATGCAATACACTGCCATAATAACTCACTCCAAGACTCTGCACTAAGACACAATACTGGTAACAGTCCAATCTCAAAGAGAGGAAGAAGTGTGGAAAGAAAGCAAAGAGGGATATAAAAATCTCACTTGATGGAGATAAAAAGAAGAATGCAGAGCCTGGTGAGACTTCTCTGGGCCAGTGTTCCAGAGGAGCCGATTCTACCTTTTGGAGAGGTCCAGGCAACCTGAGCACCTGATACATACAGAAAGGTGCTGTGGTTTTGAAAAGCAGAGGTAAGAGTCCCCTGTCTGAAATATAATGCACCATTTCCAAAAAAAATTGCAGATTGATCCATGAAGGTCACCCGTGAAAAACAATAAGCTCAGAAATAATTTTTGTAGATGTTAATCCACCTTGAAGCCCGTTCCTATTCTATTCTTAAATAGAAATTCTATTCTGGTCATAAAATCAACAATTACTTTTTCAAACAATCTTCCCAATTAGCTAGAAAAGGGCAACTGAACTGTTAGCTGAAGTTCACTGAGCAGATTTTCCTATGGTAACATTTACTTTCCATTTTGTGTGCCCTTACTACCTGATTATTCGGTATTTTTAAAAAAAGAAAGGAAATGACATTTGCTATTAAGGAATTGCAAGTCCAGTTCCATGTATTCCAGCATATAATTAGAATTACTCCTAGCATGGTAATAGTAGAACACTTAGTTAATCTTCCAACAACATAAGTCCAATTTTGACCCACTCTAAAAGTCAAAGTTTAATTTTTCTTGGAAGCATTGTCAAAAGAAATAAGCACCAGCTACACCTAGAAAGGAAAACAGTCTTTGTAGATTTAGATATCATTAGCCTTTACGAGCTTTTGAGAAACCAACATAGTTTCTCAACAGGATGTCTGTACTTTCTTTGCTGGGATTAATAGAATCTATCACCTTTTCTTTTGGCTTTTATGGCTGCAGTACTTCTTAGAAAATTCTCACATCTCTACCAAAACTTGCCTTAGGCTGTGCATACAACTGCTATTTGTCTTCAAAACCGGACAAAAATGAATTTATTTTTTTCTTTAACTCTTACAGATGTGGTTCCTCTATCGCAATATTTAGTTGATATGTTTACTAGACTCTGTATGTCCGAGGCTGACACATGGAAAAGCTGCAATGTGGCCCCTTCAAAATGAATTAAGACACTCCTGAGAATGACCAAGGTGTTGTCACCACTTTAGGAGTCTTAGAGTGTGTTAATCAATGCAAATTTTTTTTCAAAACCCCAGGCCATGTGGATAAATATATCCTAAAATTTAGGAGGATGTTATTTGTACATTTAAATCGGTAGAACAGTCATTGAGCCTTGCTATTAAAAAGCATATACTTTGAAATACTCTAATTCTTTTACAGAATGTATTTCCATCAGCTCCAATCTACCTGCACTTTATTAAATGTTTTTGTCCTAGAATATTTTTGTAATGTTAGAATAACAGATACGATGATTCATTCATTTCTTATAAGATATACCATGCAACCCATCTGCATGGGAATAAACATCAGCACAACATGGAACATGGGTGACAGATTGTGTTCCATGTTAAAGTAGTTGAATATGCATCATCAAATGCATTCCACAGCAGTAGTGATCCCTGAGTATGCTTGTACAACTGAGTGAGATTCAAACTGGCCATGACACCGAACACAGAAGGCAATACTTCCCTGGCTTCTGCTAAGAATTTAAGAAAATTGTGAGAATGTTAAAGTAAGAGCAGGAAACATTGATTTTATGTAAGATAGATTTTAGAAGAGAGTTTGTATTTCACTGCTATGTAGTCTGCAAATCAGTTTGATGGTATCTATTTCTGATTTTCTGTTTCAAAACCTATGCTTTTGTTTTTCTCACTTACTTTAATTCTTTCTTTACATTAGCTGGTCACTAACCTCAGTTTTAAAGTGTTTTTTCCTCTTTTTGAAATTACTTCTTCCTCTTCTTCAAAACCCCTTAGTCTTCCCTATGCAGGAAATTAAACTGAACTTTTAGGAATGGTCATTTGCTTTTTCTTCAGTGACAGATTTCTCTCATTTTTATATGCTGTTTTTTTCTTTAAACAGAATTAGTCACCTCAAAGTATGCCTCCTGAAGTTGTGTGTCTACCTGTACAAGGTACAGGTCCACTGAGGCATAAATAAGGAAGGACTGTCAGAAGAAGGTGCTCACTCCACATGACATAAAGTATTCATTAGTGTCTTGCAAACTGTGAGGCTCCAGAACTTTACATGTGTTTGTTGAAGTGGGACGTGTTAGTATATATCCAAAGCCTGTTTCTTTTGACACAGATAGAAATTCTGCCTGCAATCCATACTGATGAGCATTTTTTACATCTCCAGCCAACATAATTATGCATGTTTGCTCACTAGCTGTCCCGTTTACAGAGATGTAATAAATTTATGTAGTAGTGGGAAGAAATTGTATTTTGATAAAAGTTGAGTCAGACTTAGATTATGCCGTCTACGGCCCCTTTCTCTTTTTCCAGGACTAAATCAATAAATGAAGACAATTGTGTGCAAATGGTGTTTAAATTGACTTGGTATGAGTGGAGAGGAATGAATCAAAGTCTGTGTCTCTCTATGGGGGGGCAAAATGTGTGTGAGAGTTTATTGTTAATGGAATTTGAGGCCAAGAGTGGATGATGAAAAGGAAACTATTATCTTGCTGCAGTAAGTAACACTGAAGAAATGAAGAGATGGGAATGTTCTGTTGCAAGCCTCACAAGTTTTTCAGGACAAGGTGATTCAAAAGATTCCTAAAAACTGATTTAGATGAGTGGTGTGCCTTTGTGACCTTCAGTTTATCTTTATTATCAAGTAATCCCAAACATATTAAGAAATATCTACTGGGTATTTCTCAAGGATAGAGGTGTCTAAGAAAGTATCCAAGGCTCTTTGAACTTGCTGAAAGCATCAGGACAAGACATGGATAAAGTAAAATGAGGATTATATGACAAAGCATTTTAATAGGTACCTTCTGTATAGGAGAAGGTGGAGAGTGAAGCATGACAGTGTTTTTCTAGAAAAGCTTTGACAAGGTGAGAGATATGGGATCGCTTTCAAATCTGTGACAGTATTTTCGTCTCACAATATTTCACCTTTTAGGTTTTGCTTGTCATGTGTTTGCTTTCGTTTCCACTCAGGAGAGTGGTTTTTCTTCTCTTCCCCAGCCTGAAGGTGCCCAGTTCATAAACACTTGCCAGTGTCATCAGACATAAGATGCAGTTAGCCATTTCTGGCAGTTAGCATCCTCTGGTTTGACTTCCAAATGGAAAATGTTTATTTTAAATACTTCTTTTAAAGTTAAGTAGGCCTTAACTATAACAGGTTTAGTATTGCCTTTGTATTTCATCAGGTGTTTAAAATGTTCATCAGGTAGCGTGTTTTAGCTTTTTACATGTTATAAGCTCTCGATTTTTAAGCATGGATAATAAAAAGGAAAATAGATTCCAGGAATCTAAGTGAAATGCAGTATATAGTGTATAACAATTTCATTTATATGGTCGTTTGGGACAGATTATTTCATGCTCAATATTTGAGTAAAGGCTAAGAAAACACATGAAGAGGGATCTCACACGAAACAAAGAATTATCACGTGCTTCTCAGGCGCTGCCCCTTTCATCCCATGCTGGTTTTATTCACATCAACAGCTGTAAGGGTCACTGGGAAAAGGCTTTTCGGTGGTCTTAAGCATTGTGCCAAATCTGGTGCTTACAAAATATTTTCAAAAGTGTGATTTTGTCCAATTTTCTACTAATTTTAACAAACATTGTGTGGTACTTGGCTGTCTTATTTCCCTGTTTTTGTCTAAACCACAACTGCCTACTTCTTCAGAAGATTATAATTAAACATATTTTCAACATTTCAGAAAGATCAGTAAATTTGAGTGCACACTAAGTATTATTTTTGGGAAAATAACTGAACCAGGAGAACACAGAGGTTGTGATCTTCGTTCAAATATTTCTAAATCCTTTGAGCAGCAAAGAATACATATCAATTTCTTTCATTTTAAAAAAGAATAATTCAGCAGTACCTCATTTCCAGGAAAGTAGATTCTACCATAGGCTAAAATAAAGGGAAAAATTGCTACAGAAATATATGTTCCTTATTGTGTCCACAGAAATCAAATGAGGGCAAATAGAAGTTTGGAGAAATCAATAAACTTTGTGTGAACATGGGGTTTCATGGCTGTTACCTTCCCCGTCTCTTTACAAATCAAATGTTATATTAACTTTCCTTGAGTAGGTAAAGAAATTTCTTTGTGGCCATGCAAATAACCTTAAAGAAAGGAAAAAAGTGTAAATCTTTCTTGCTGGAGATTCTCATTATTTCTATTCCGTTTCAGTCACTGGATTTGATAGAAAATGGCTTCTACCAGTTATTAGGCTTATATTGTTATGTATTTTCCTTTTTTGATGATAATTTGGAGGGCTTTTTCAAATATTAAGTAGAATCTGGGGCCTGAAAGTAGAAGGAGATGATAAATCCAGGCATCAGTAAGATCACAAATGAGACAGAGCCTGCTACTGATTGTAACAGATGATCTTCCATTAATTATGAGATTTCAAATGGTGTCAGGATTTAAATTTTAGGAAAAGATTTGGCTATGGCAGGAGAGTCTATGTGAATGCTATCAGAATTAATGCATTCCAGAGCTGGGGAGCCAAGATTAGCACAAAATCTGATCATAATCATCCCCACAATCCCTGTGTCCTACTTCTGGGTAAGAACCTTCTCTCTACTACTCTGGTGTAGTAATATTCCCTGTCATTCCAAATAATTTACAGAGGACTTCCGGCCTCTATTCTGTATTTTTATGATTTTAAGAGGATATCTAAGCCTAAATCGATGATCTTGTGTTACAAGAAGTGCAGCTTTTCTCACCATATTGATGCTTTTCACTTCTCCCAGAAAACCTTTTCCTGAGAAATGTAAAAAAAACCAAAACAATCAAGGCTTCATTCTTGGGTGTCAGATATTCAAACTGTTCATTAGATACTTGGTCCTGCAGTTAGGTCGTCAACCTGCACTCGTATGATAGAGTCAGTGGGGAGGATAAACATTGGACAAGAATCTGAGCTTTGGCACGGAATGAGAGAGAAGTTCAATCCCCACCTGAATTAGTATCACTGGTCACGGTGTCGGCTCCCCTGGAGCCACCCCTCTCGGAGGGAACCTGCGGCTGTCCTGCAGCGTCCCTGGCCACAGGGCTCGGCCACTGCTGACAGGAGCTGGCTGCTGCTCTTGCTGTGCTGTCCTTCCCGAGTGGGGAAGGGGCTCGCAGAGTGTCAGCTGGGGAGGCGCCGCAGCCAAAGGAGGAGGGAAGGGTCCTCGTGTGGGTTCCAGCAAGATGGTTCATTGTGGAGGGGCCAGGGACGAAGACACTGGGAAAGCTGAAGATCTGGGTTTAGAACGGGAACAGGGCAACCCATCAGGGAAGGGAAAATGGGCGGAGGGAAACTTGAGGGACAAGCGGGGAACAAATCGGGACTGGGGAAGGAGGGACTGGGTAGGGAGGAACCAACGGGGTGTCGGAGTGAACAGAACTTTGGAGAACATAATGAATATTTACCAGGGGACATCCATATTGAACGGAGAACATCCATAATAAACAGGGAACACAAACACGAGGGGGGAACACACACATGTGGCAGTGGTCCGATGACCATGAGGGCGCTGCAGCCTGAGGCACCACCACAACTAGTCTCCTAATGGAAATGAGCAAAAGAGGGAGTAATAGGCTTCCTGAAACCAGAAAATAATTTTTTATTTTATCCTGTCAAAGCCAAAACAAATGTACCTTCCTTCTATCTTTTTCCCTCAAAGCAAAAGCAAAATCCCAACATGCAATCCAAATGTACCATTCCTGTTTAAGGCTCTAATAATTGCAGTTAGAAGAGATTCAGTAGTAAGAGTTTCCACACACAAAGCCCACGTGGCATTTATGTTTTATTGCTGTCGTATGCGAGCAGTTCCCCTTGATAATGCTGCTTTGCGCACAGAAGAAAGAATAAGAAGTTGTGTCTCCTAAGCAAAAGGAGGTGACTGAAGGTGGAAACCTGATGACATCTGGATGACAAGCAGCCTTGTGCGTCCTGAGGGGAAGGAATTTGAAGAGGATGAACACATGGTTGTGTTACACTTTTTTCACTCTTTGGTGGTTTCAGCCCTCTGCCCAGGTGTAGGTCTCTCTGTCAGCAATAGTTCCTCTGTCAGCTGCAGTTTCCCCCGTGGATTAATGGTAAACTCTGTGGCATACACAAAACAGGAGGATTAATCCCCCATTTTATAGACTGCATGGTTATAGGGTGTTTTAAGAGTGATAAGAAATTCTCATAGCTCCATTTTGTTAGTCTCGTTATGTCTCCTCAGTTGGGAGAAGACTTCAACAAAACACATTTGGAATGTTTTGCACTCTTTTGCTTCATTTCTATTCCCATTTGCTAGTGTTTTTCATCATCTTTATAAAGACTGTATTTTCTTTTTGCCTTAGGCTGATGAGAAGTACGTAGCAGAGTCTGGAGAAAGACTACATTAGGAAATTTGAAAGTGGTCTATCATAATCAATCTTTCATTTTTGATGTCTTCTCCCTGTGCTCATAAATTACATTTTGCACTTCAGAAGGATTAAGAATTTGTGAGATGAATTCCAAGATTGTCCTTCCGTGTTGCAAGGAATGCATTTTACATTTTACAAAGTGGACAAGAGCACAAATATTTGGTGGTTGAGCACAAATTCATTGTCTTGCTCTGCACTGAAACAGTTCATGATTCTTGTTCCCTGCTAAGTGTAGGGTAAGGGTGCAATCACTTGAGATATCTATGACTGAACTCTGCACGGAGAGCTTCAAAGTACTGAAGAGGAAAGTATTTTTTTCCTTAAGATACATGTCACACAAATGCCACACCACTTGCCATTGCAGGCAACCATGAAATGGCTCACTCTCCACCCATGACTAAGATGTTAGGGGACTTTCTGAAATTCTGCCAAACAAGGTGCAATGTGATGGGCTTCCTTAGGTGACTGTGGGAAATACTGTGAGTATGTTGTGTCCTACACAGCCGGTGACACCGGATCTAATGTCAGCGTTTGGAACAAGGTCCCTTTAAGGTCCCTTCCAACCCAAACCATTCCTGATTCTCTAAGTTCTAAAGTGATGAGGAGTACTGATTTGAAAGTACATTCTCTTTAAGTTCTGTTTGTTTATTCATGGTACAAATAATTTGTCTTTCCCTTTCATTAGTGTAGAATTTATTTTGTCCCCGTATGAATGACTGCAAAATGGAGTTGTTCACATATGCTTTAACCTCATATTTTGCTGAGGTTTTCTTCAAAGATTCTCTTTTAAAAATCAAAGTTGTTTTGGAATTGTTACTTATGTACTATTAAATTTGGGGAGCGATTCAAAGGCAAATCCAACTATATGTATCAATCCATGCTGGATCAAGTCAGTCCCTTATCAAACATTGCTAACTGCCTGTTCTCTTAGTGGATGAGTTGTGGTTTTTTGTGTTTTATTAGACCAGCAGTGAGAAACGAATTCTGTCATTGGAATTCCACAGGTGACAGCTTTACACCCCGTCATTCCCAAAACTTTCAGTGAAAGGGACCATTCAGCCATACCACTGTAGATTTCAATTCCTAGGTTTATTCATGGGGACAGAGGGCACTAAATTAATGTTGGAGATCATGACCTCTGAAAATACGGATACATAGCATTTTCTGCATCTCATATGCACTTAATTCTGAAAATGCTGGCCATCTTGGCTAATTTGTGCCTTGGTGGCTACTGTGCCTTTAGGATCTCCTTCAGAAAGCATTTACGTGTCCTCTGGTAAATGGAACAAATCAGGAAAACTTAAACCAGCTTCAGATAACTTGTTTTAGGCAAAGTGCTGCTGACAGCTGATTTGACAATTTACTGCTCAGAAGGAGTATTCCTAGGTGGCATGTTAACATAGGGATAATATGTCAGAGTCTTCTTCATAAATGTAGTCCTGATCCTGGTAAGATGAGTTTAATTTTCAGGTTACATATTTGCTTAAATTTACTCTTCTTACTAATTATCATATGGTGATTTACTTTTTCCATGTTTTTTGGTCCAAGACATCATTTACCCTAAGAATTTGGGCTTAGAGAGTTTCTTGGGGGGCAGAGCTAAACAGTTAATACATGTTGTTCAAGAAGTTTTGGGAGTTCAAGTAATTGATAATGAAATAAAGTGTGAGTTGTTGGTGTTCCAATTAGAGGTAAAGAAAGAGATGTAAAGGTCAAAGTTGTTTTCCTGAAGGTTCAGTTTCACAATCTGCTGATGACACAGGAACAGAGATCAGGTTCACATTAACTCTTGTGTAATTATATTTCATCTTTTGAACAACGTAAATGACTGTAAAGCTGTGAGGTTTGTCCTAATGTTGTGTAACGATTGTGTTCATCTGGAACCGACAATAATTGAACTCCAATATTTTTATAAACAGTCCAAGGAAAATGGGAGCTCACAACCCAGTTCACCACAAGGATTAATAGACCTTGTCACTGCTAAAATGTAGTGAGTTCTGGCATAAGAATTCCCACCCTGCAGAGGAATCATTTAGAAAAGAACATGTCAAGGCCGCATGCTTCACTGAATGACCTGCTAGAATATTCATTAGGGAGAGACGTTTGCCTGAATATTTCTAGTAGGAACTACTTTTGCATGCAAACTCCTTACGGAATATCTGAAAGTTCATCCCAAAGATAAGGAAATGCTTTATTCTTATATGTTAAAATTCACTTTCATGAATGCAAGTCTGGAAACAATTTGAGAACACTTGATTTTAAATGGGAGCACAACTTAAGTCTTTAAATGATGGATAATGCAGACTATTTAATAATCCGATCACAAGCTTAAATGGCTGTTCATCATTGAATATATTTACTGGGTTTTTTTACATGCATTTTTTGCATGAACTGTAATATTACTTTTTAAGACAGTTTGGTGCTTTTATTTGAAAGGTTGTATATTTTTTTCTTCAGTGGAGCGGTCATCCATAAAATGGTCAGCTTGGTAAATACCACGTCTTTGGGACATCAAGCTTGAAAAGTTTGTCAGCAGAATCAAGTTTTCCAGTTTTCACACTGTTCCAGTTCACTGGCTAAATCCACGAGGAAAGAGCAATTTGAGCATGGGTCACGATCCTGCCGTCATTATTTTTGCAGCAAGTTTCCCCATCTTGCTGGATCGATAGTGGTTCTCCGAGAACGGCAGAGTGCTTGCGTCACAGAGCTCGTGAGCACGGAAGGAATAATTTTACTGGATCAGATGTAAAGGGACACAATTTACACTAGCAATTAAAATTTTTTCATATGCTTAATTGTTCATGAGGTATGAAATTCAGGCTATTTAACTAAATAAATGTTTGATATGATATAAAATTATGGGAAAAAACAATCATGGGACAATGGAAAATATATTTCAGCTGTCACATTAAATTCTTACCACCAGGTTTCCACAGAAGGGAAAATACTAACCTGTACTAAAAAATGTGGTAAGGAAGGAGAAGGGAGTACTGTAGCATATTTCAACTAATTAATTCTGGGTACTAAAGGGGAAATAGGTTTCTCCTGGCACATCAGAGATAATGGGAGACTCTTATTGTAGCATATTATCTACACAGAGTATGTTACGCATTTGCCTCCTAAAGTCGACGAACCAGATTCATCACAATGAATAGACTTACAGAATGGTTTGAGTTGGAATGGACCTTAAAGTTCATCCAGTTCCACCCCCTGCCCACAGGTAGGGACACCTTCCAGCAGACCAGGTTTCTCCAAACCCTGTCCAACTCAGTCCTGAACACCTTTGGAATGGGGAGCTCACAATCCCTCTGGCACCAGCAGTATCAGATTTCTTACATATCATGTTCCTTTGAAGCTGAACAAACAGACTTTGAAAGGAGTAGATGTCATCAGGCTTGGCTGCACTTACTTTGGCAGCATTATCATCTTCTGTTTCGCTTGCTTCACAGAGAGTCTTCCAAAATCTGTATGTTTCTGGTCATCAAAATGGACAAATCCAAGGTGGTCTTACTGAAGTAATAGAAAGGAATACCAAAATTGTATCACTGTTCTTTTGTTTCTTTGAGTCTACTGAAGCTCAGTAGAACTGGGCGAATTACTTGAGTGCAAGCAAATGGTTTTTTCTTTCCTGTTAGTCTGTGCTTTTTCTTAATTACTGAGGGCACTTTCTGTAAGAATGACTTATGTCTATGTCTTTAGATGGCGAGGTGAAATATGTCTCATTTTTTCAAAGCAGATTTTTCTGTCATTGAGACCAGCTGCAGTATTTGTAGAGTCAAAGACTACCAAACTACAACTGACAAGGGTAATGGGACAAGGAAGATTGGCAAACTCAGGGATGATGGTCAGACCACATGCTGGTCACAGGATTGCTTCAAGCTCTCTTTACTGGCAGTCTTTCTCCTGCTATTTTTCTCCTCATGTCAAATCGTGCAGCTTTCCTCTTCCTGCCCTAACACACCACCCATCCTGCTACATATGCAAATTTTACCATGCCTCTGTTGCTTTGCAGAATAATATGCTGGGTTTTGAGTGGCAGACCAGAACAGCTGTGCTGGTCTCGTTCTTGGATGGACACCTCTCGCTTTCAAAAGCAACTTTTTTAGTGCTTCCGTCCCACAGGCAGTGTTCATCGGAATATCTGTGTCAGCATCACTCCACCTCGACTGGCATTCATTTTTTACAGTTAAATCCCTGCTTAATCATCACCCAGCTTTGAATTATGATCCAGTTCCATACACTGGCCCACACAGCCAAAGGGAGATGAGGACTTGGGCATTGTCATTACCATCAAGGAAAAACCATTATTGCAGTAAACATGGCAGTTCTCAGATGAGAAATTATTTACCTGGAAAAGGGCATAACCTTGTTAGAAGATAGTAAGAATCATCAAAAATGTATGTGAAAAACTTATTTGTTCTAAGCAAATATCAGGTTGATAGCATAGGTTCATCTGCTAAGGATCTTAAATCTATAAAATCAGGTTTAGTGAGGAAACATAAATATATGTGTATGAATTAAATAGTCAGAGACTGAAAGCATATTCTAAAACAAAAATTCCTTCGATGTCCAAGATGAGAACCTGTAACTGAAACCCACTGGCATGTTTCTAGATGCCTTCTCATTACAGGAAGCCACACAGCAAGAATAGATGCTCCAAGTAAGGAGGAAGAACATGCAATAAAAATGAAAATAATCAGAACCAAGGAAATATTAAATATAAAATTTTAATATTCTTATACCTTCCAGTAAGTTGCAGTACAAATAAACTAGCTCAGGTATCCACCATAGCCCTACAGCAAGAATGTAATCAATTTCAAGAATGTCAGTGAGGCTTGCCATAATTTTAGAAACTCTAATAGAAACCTCTTTGTAAATAGTTAACAGATATTTTATTTTGTTTGCAATCTCGCCATTTCCACAGCATTAAATTCTGTTCATTCTGTTCCTTTATTCCGAAGCAGGGACTGGAGCTTTGCGAGTCTGGTTAACAGTGTTTCCTAATGTTGTTCCTCCTTAAGTAAACTGTCAGATTAACTTTTCCTTAGTTGGCATCTACGAAACAAAATTTTCAATCCACACCTTGTCTACTAAGCTAGAAGCAGCAAAATCCTGAATTTGCCTTCTATTAGCAATTTAGACTTTGGATTCAAGACGAACCTAGTTCCACGTTTGGTGGCATGTAGTAACTTCTGCAGTGTTCCCTTGCCCTCACCAG
This sequence comes from Mohoua ochrocephala, assembly GCA_013398855.1. Taxonomy (NCBI): domain Eukaryota; kingdom Metazoa; phylum Chordata; class Aves; order Passeriformes; family Acanthizidae; genus Mohoua; species Mohoua ochrocephala. The sequence goes on from VZTA01027258.1 coordinate 15,801, forward strand.
GGCTGTCCTCGTTGCTGTCCTCAGGTGTCCACTGCCCCAGAAAAGATTGTTTTATTATTTTATTTTTTTTCCCCCTCTTAGATTCCCATACCTGGAACTGATCACTCTAAAAGCAGCTGAATTCTTACATCTGACAGTCTGCAATTGCTTTCTCTGGTTCAGTATGTGCTATAAAGCTGCCCTTTTGTAACAGAGGAGACAGTTGTGGATAAGAAGGAACTGCAGCGGAGCCGCAGCATTTAGGATGGAAGTCTCCAAAGAAAGGAAAGAAAGATTGCAGCCAATGGCAAGAAGACCGTTTCAGAGACCAAGAGGGAAAGGATAAACACTTTTTTATTTCAACCAAGATGAAATTCTTGATGCATCTGACAGTAAGAATTCACAGGGATTACAGAAACCAAAATTTTCCCAAGTTCTCCATGATCGAAAGTAGCTGTATTAATAAATTCCATTTAATTTTTTTTCTAAAATACTTAAGAATTACAATCTTTCATAAACATTTATGGTGGGTTGGCTCACAAATGTGTTAAATCAATCACTATGTCATGTTTGGGGAAAAGGTCCAAAATAGATCTCCTGATTAAACTTCCTATGAAAATTTGTTGCCTTTTCAGAGGGTTTTTTTTTTCTTTCAGCCAAAATATTTTTATAAAGTAAATTCTTCTAACCAAAAACAAAATTTATTTTGCGATTAGGAATCCATGTAAGGAGCTAGTAAAAATAGCTTCTTTGCTTTAAACTTCTGTGTCGGTGTAAATAAAGTCATGTGCTGGCATCAGCCATTTCATACGTGAGCATCACGTGAATGCATTCTTGTTTCTCAGCTAACTCTTGGCTTTTGCTGCCAAAGGTGTGGCTGCAATGCAACATTTGTTTGAAAGACACTGACCTAGAGAATCTTGCATTAGAAGCCTACGGTGAACAAGTGAAGTTTGATGAAGGTTGGGTGGTGGATTGACCTTGATCTGGCCCTCACCCAGCCTCTCTCTCACTCCCCCTCCTCAGTGGGAGGGAAGAGAAAATAAAACGAAAAATCTCATGGGTCAAGACAAAAGACCATAAAATCATTTACTGATTATTGTCATGGGCAAAATTTGGCACTTGGGAAAATTAATTTAATTTATTCCCATTTGAAATAGACTTGGAGGATGAGAACAAAAGACAAAAACAAAAGCTCCCCAGGCCATAACAGTTTCTCTCTGCTCCTTTTCCTTCTCACACTTACACCCTGCTCCAGTACAGGTCCTTTCCTGCAGTCCTTCACAAGCCATTCCAGCGTGGAATCTTCCACAGACTGCAGTCCTCCAAGATAAATCTGCTCTTGTGTGGGCTCCCTGTGGGTCACAGCTCCTACGGGAAATATTCCTCTTCTCCCACGTATTGTCTTCCAGCCTCTCAATATTTTAGCTTGCTTTTAACAGATGATTCTGATATCATCTATTTATCATTTTGTATATCCCACAGTAATAAAATACGACTTACAAAACAGCTCAGTGTCAGCGTCAGAACATGCTGTTCCTTTCAGAAGGTCTCTGGGAAGAGATTCTACTGCAACTAGTGAAATTCCAACTTTAAACCAGAAATGCCTTTGTCCGGTTCAATGTAACAAAAATTTGTTGCTGTGGGATGTCACATCTTTTTCTGCATAAAAATGTTAATATAAATATCCCTGAAACCCCATTCTCAAAGTGAGAGGGCTGATTTTAATACTGCCAACTGCTCAAACTTAGGTACAAAGCAAATGCAAACCAATATTTTGATCCAAGTTCTGTTCACCTTATGTTTGTTCCCTTCTCATATTCATTCCCAGACGTTACCTTTTGGACATCATGTGAAGAAATTGTCGGAGTTCACTCAGTTTGACCGTTCTGAATATCATTGCAAATATTATTTCCTATGCCTGTTCAAACATAGTAATCTTTATCTTGATCTCTTTCTTTTAAGCATACTCTAAGCTTTTCATTTGTACAGAAAATGAAGAAACGGTACGTTAGAAGACCGTTGGAAGATCATTGAAAATAGTCAAACCTTCCTAAAGTTTTAGGAAGCTGGTGATGAAAAGCATCTCTAAAAAAGCTAATTGCACTATATTGACAAAATATGCCCTTTGAATTCTTGCCGCTGTTCCTCTGAGATCCTCAGAGATTTTTTTGTGTCAAGAAATGGAAAGCACTATCATTTTTTTTGTGGTTACTTCATATTTTTACAAAGATTTTTATAGGATTAGCAGATGATTCATTACCAGCCTTTTCTACTATAAAATTGAGTGGTATCTGCTCACTGTCACATGTGAAGACACACTATGGCCTCTTTAACTGGATCGCCTTTGGTGGAAGGCCAGCAGACATAGCAGATCAATGAACTTCTTGTTAGTAGTCAAAATGCTGTCCTGACCACACCAGCTGGATGTCTGCTGGGATCAGCTTCAGTCCAGTTGGTGAGAGCTGGAGTTCAGTGAATGATTAGTGTCCTCTACAGGAACCTTTAAAAAGGGTGACTAGTTTTTATTGCACGGTTTTGTTGGGTCAGAAACTTAGATAGTAAAGACAGAAGACTTAGGTAATAAATGCTTTAAAACCTCATTGAAATGAAAATAGGTTTCTAGGCTTTTTATTTCACCTAATAAACAATGCCCCTGACAATCTTCTTCCTTGTTCTGCATAAATTGCAGTCCTATATAATTTCATCAAATCAAATCCACAGGCATAGGGTCATTTCTGCAATCACTCAGTCCTCTGTTTCCTAGGTAACAGACTCATCAAGAGATGAAATATGGCCACCCACTTTCTTATCCTCTGTTATTTGTTCTCATGCTAATCCATAGAATTCATTAGTTTCTACCTCCTCCTTGTATTCCCCCTTTACATTTAGTCACTCTGGTTGGATGTTGAACATTTATTTATTCCATCATTTGTACGCAAAATAGAACATTTATTTAGACCACCATTTGTACACAAAATAGAACAAGTATTTAGAACATTTAAAAGTTGCCAAAATAATGTACTAAAGAGTGCAGGTAACCTGCAGGTAGACCCTTTTCTCTCTGAGGGAAGGAAGAAACATGTCTTTGCAAACTTGTACAGCTCTGCAGGTAAATTGAGCAAAACAAGAAGATTGGAAATGTGGTTTTTTAATTCTTTCATCTTTTAGATCAATATACAGAATTTAGAATGATTATTTCTATAATCAAATTCCAATTAACATTTGCTTTTGAAAAGAATAGTAAACTAAATTTAGCATTCACATTCTATGTCAAGTCTAAATATTTCTATTGCATGGAAAAATTATTCATCCACCACATCCAGATAGAGATACCTTTGCTATGCTCTAGCAAACAAGTGTAACTGTCAAATCTACTGTATTCTGTCTCTGGGTGCTGAAATTTTTGAGCAAGATGATTCTATCCATATTTTAGAAACAGCCCTAAAGGTTCTCATTTGCTACCTTTTGTTCCTGACCAACACCAACCAGAGAACACCAACTCGTTATCATTTCATGGCTCTCATTCTCACAACACAGGCTCTGATTCGTTTTCTCATGGCTGACTTCAGCAGGCTATGGCAACTCCTCCATGACAAAATCTGCTAAAAGCTCTAAAGCTCTGTGATAAAGCCAGGATCGTGGTTGTTGTGTATCCTCTCCTCAGAATTCGCAGTAACAATAGTTGATCACAAAATGATCGAGCTCATCAGCCCAAATTCAGCTCTGTTCAGTATTCCATTAGGATATTTCCTTACCCCTTCAATGCTGGACATGGAGAAGGAGGTGCAGCCACACCAGTTATGGAACGCAGCAATGAACGAGGCCATCTGGTTTCCTCTGCTTTCTCAAGCCTTTTCAGTTTGGGGTGTAATCCAATTATTTTAAATGCAAGCACATTGATTGCAAGTACGAAAAGCCCAAATGGTGTTCTCGAAATCTCTTTGAAGAGAGTGACTCACCCAAATTGCATTCAGCTTTAGAAGAGCAGAGATGTTCAGAACATTTGCTCATGCTGCTTTTGATAAATACAGTTAATTACACAATTCTACTGGGCATTGAAACACCTTCATTGAAACCCAGGAAGCAGAAGAGAACAGTCAAAGAACCCATCCTCTCTGGAAGACTTATTTGTAATATAAATATTACAGAATTCTTTCAGAATGAATAAGAACTAAAATCAGAACTTTCAAAGAGTATGAAAGAACTACATCAAGACCTCCCCACACAAGAGAAACCAAAGTTTGATTATGAGACATGATTTTATCTCTAAGTGCATATGAAAATAATTTCTATTTTATTACATCATATTTACATATAATCCAGCCCATGCTTATAGACATTTAATTCATGACCTATATTTAGTACTTTTCCCCCTTGAAGTAAAACAAGGGTTTTGAAATTTTACTCTACCTTCTTTTAAACACGAGAATTTGTCTTAGCAAGACACAAGCAGCAGAGTCAGGATAATACCTGGTTTAAATGACACTTTGAATATCCTTGGGAGCTGCTTAGTGCGTCTGTCTTGCAGAGTCAGCATTCAGAATCCACACATTTTGATCAGTGTGCGATAATTTGTCACAAATTACAGACTGTTCTTTGTCCTAATTAAGAGTTTATAATGTATTCTAAAAACTTTTCTTCTCCGAGGTCTCCGTCTTTGCAAGGTTTGTGTGTTTGCTTAAAAGTAAGACATAAACTTTATATGCGAGATGGGAGATGCAAATGTCAAGATTTTTCTCTCATCTTTTCTGGAATATGAATGCCAGCTGCTCCTTTGGAATTTTCTTAAACCTCCCAAGCATCAGCAGTTTCTGCATCCTTCTTTTAAATAATTAAAGTTTTAGCTATTTGTGGTGTCACAACTCAAAACTTTGTACTCTTTTGTCCCAAGTCTTAGGATTTCATCTGTGTGACTATCGCCCCTCGCCGTTTTCAGAAGTTCTCTTTGTATCATTGATGAAACCTTCTGTAACCTACATAGGAAAACCTTTCAAAACTGTACGTTCATTTTTAATACTAATACACCTCCGTGTATCGCCTAATAAACTAACCACTATTATCGAATATATTAATATTACAATAGCTAAGAATCCTAAATGCTGAGTCAGAGTTCCATAAAATTCTATATGGCCATCATTTTTCTTGCTTTTTTTAACCATTTTGCTTCAGTCTCTCATTTCAATCAGGAGAGAAAAAATTGGCTTTTGATGCCCCGAATGTAACACCCACATCTGGCCTGGTAAAAATAATTAGCAGCTTAAAAGTAAAATACGATGGGTGTAACTGTATAAATGTGCTGACACGGGAAGCATGTCGCCGTTCTCTTTCTAAAGAGGGAGAAGAGAAAAGAAAAATGCAAATCCATATGGACAGAATTAAAATAGCCCCCACTGCTTAAATGCTCTGAGGGTCCTCCCAGGTCTGCAGAGAAAGTGGAAGTTGAAGTGAAAAATATTTTGTTTCAAAATCTTAACTCATGAGTGAGGCTTTTAGCATCACAGAGGATTTTTCTTCCCTGTTTTGCCTGGGGAGGCATTCTCTAAGTCTGACAGGCTTTTCGGTGCTGCAGATATGTGCTTGGGAGCGTGGAGGATTTTTTTGACTTTTTGCTCATGATGTTTTCTGAGAGGTGACTTTCACCTGGGAACAGTTTTACTCACCACAGATGTGGCTGTGGAAGGCATCCTTCAAAGAGCATTGAGGGATTCTGCCTGTGTGCAAAGTGAAGTTGCCCAGTAGAGCAGGGAGAAGGAGCTGACATCTTGAGAAAGGAAATGAAAAGGAAATGAAGCTTTGGATGCATCCTTGGGAGCTTCATTAAATTGTACTCTGGAAATTCAGCAGGGCGAGTGTGGTGCTAATGAAAAAAATCCTTTGGTTCAAAGCCTCTGTTGCCAGTTTTTAAATTACTGACAGTTGCTTATTATTGTTGTTGTTATTATTTTTCTGTAGGTACTTCGAGGGTTCTCCAAAGGATCATCTGCTACCTTGTACCATTTCCTACCCATTTTGCTTTTTTTCCCTCGGTATTCCCTATTCATTGTGTCCTTGTTTGAACTACTCAGCTCTGGAAATTAATTGTGAACAACTACTGTGTTGAGAGAGAATAGGGACCAGTTCGTGGGCAGTGGGGCAGAATTAGAGTTAATGGTGTGATTGGCTATTTTTAAGGGCACAGCCATTTCTCTCACTGAACAAAATATAACACATGCAGAAGTTGGTGAAATTATTTCTGCTGTGCCTCTGCTGTTGCTTGTGTTCTTTAAGCACGTACTCAGTATTATTAAGTTTACATCAGTTACCTTTTTTCACTTGCCAAACAGCTTTTTGCGTGTGCAGCAACTTCCCCCCTCACATTTGAGCCCCCCCTCACTTCTGACTCAGAGAGTGCAAGTGCCATTGGTTTTGTTACTGAAGGAGCTGGAACTCCATGTAACAGAGAAAATATATTCCAACCTCTTGCCTCCTAAACTTTTATGATGTTATTATTACCAGAATAATCCTACTTAGAATACTGTCAATGAACTAGCATTGTATTCTCTACTGCAAGGCAACTGCTTAATAATGCTTTGTGCGTGTGTCTATCAGCTTAATTACACCACTTGAATTCATTTTAGACCGACAGAATAACTAATAACAATCATACCACTTTTTGCACTAAATATACATACTTTCCTTGAGAAGACTGTGCCTTTGCTGTTGCTGGTATTTGCCTTAGCATAAGTACAGTCGTATTTGTATCCCTCCATGTCTTTCATGTGCTTTTCCACTCTTCCTTCACCACAATGAAAACTTTTGGCATCTCTCAGCAGAGAGGTTCTGCGGACTAACCACACACTGCACCAAGCATAAACTGTTATGTGTTAGAAAATGGGCTTTTGCTTGAGAAGATACTTAACAGTTCAAGGAAAACCTCACAACATAATTGCAAAGGTTGCAGTTTCATGATTTTTACTCCAGGCATTATTTGAAACCAGTATTTGATAATATTTCATGTGGATTTAATAACTCACAATCTTAGATGGTAATGGGACCAATTGCATCGACTTCAGTGAAACTGAAGACCCAAACTGAAGTGACTTCTGAGGAGTCTAAAATAGATATAGCCGAAATTCTGTTCGCTTAACACTGCACAAGTTCCTTGTCAGGGTTCATGGTTAGAGCAATCTGATGTCAGATGAAATGAAAAAAGATCCCAAAGAGTTCACAGTAACTATAAGTTCCTTTTGAAACCGTGACAATAGCGTGCTGGAGCAATGGAGCAGTGAGGAGTCCTGTCTTGGGCTGACTTTATGATGTGTGTCCCCTATCGCTGCTCTATGCCCAGACATGATTCCTGTGCCTTTCTGTGTCTTTAAAATTGGGTGAAAAAGAAAGAAAAAAAGCCAGACAAACTTTTCAAAAACAGTTTTGCTCCAAGGACATTCACTGCCCTGCGTTCCTGCTGCTGCAGAGCAGAGGCACCTTCCTGCTTTCCCCGGCTCTGGGCTCCTTTTCTCGGAGGAGAGAGACGGAGAGTTCAACTCCTTTGTTTCTCTGGGACTTTGGATTTTTCTCCTTCTCTTCTGGGCTGTTCAGAACACCAGAACATCAGAACCTCACTGGGAGCCCTCACACCTCGGCCCGGAGGGGCCCGAGCCGACCCAGCTCCGGAGAGGAGAGAGAGAGAGAGAGAGAGCCCACACCCACGGAAAGGACTCTGAAATCTTCCCAGGTTTTCTCTCCACAGTGAGAGGTTTTATTATTTAGCATTATTCTTTTCCTGTGTGTTTGTTAAATAAATAGGTTTTTTTTCTCCTTTCACTTTCCTTCGAGGAATTTTTTCCTGACCCTGGTGGGGAGGGGTGGCTGTACCCTGCCTTCTGTGGAGGAGACGTTCCTCCCAGAGCGTTCCTCCGAAAATTTGTCTCAAACCAGGGCAAGTCCCCAGGAACAAAATTATATAAATCCTTATTTTATTGACAATTAATTGTTCAAAGATGTTCAAGCACAAACTGTAATAGAGTATAAGGTAAAATAATAACTTAATGGTTGCTGATAGGGTGAAAATATCACCTCAACTTATTCTAATGCTAAAAATCACAACCCCCAGGACACTGGTGTATGTAAATGATAGTATAATGAACTGGACCAAGACCCCAACATGTGCATTAGTCTTGTTATATGAGTGTGAGTGACCACTCACCTGTTTCTGCATCATTCTTTCTTTGTTATCAAAAGCCTGGACTTATTTCCCAAAAGGTATGCCAGTTGTGTTGGGTGCCTGGCACCCTGTTCTGCAGAATGGGAAGAAAATAAATACCTTGACTGAGTGTGTGGATTAGCTCTGGCATACCGGGTGAAAGAACTTTGCTTTAGGGACGAGTCCATCCTCCATCCATCAGTAATTAGAGTCGCAAGAAGGGGAGAACTGGCTAGAGCAGATGCAGTGAAGTAGGTTGGAAACTGCTGCTGATTGACCAGGTTGTGATATTTTCAGTGTAGCTGCAGAGCCAGCCAGAATCCCACTTGGCAATGGCTACCAGGGTAATAAATAGGTGCTCTAAAAAGAGAGAGCTTCTCTTTCAGGTAAGTGAGGGGCAGCCTCACCTCAAGTGCTGGGTGCAGTTTTGGGTTCCACAACACAAGGTCTAAAGCTGTTAGAGAGAGTCCAAAGGAGGGATAAGAAGATGGTGAAGGGCTTTGAGGGACCATATAAGGAGTGGCTGAGGGCACTTGGCTTGTTCAGCTGGAGAAGAGGTCAGACCTCAGCGGGGGCTGCAGCTCCTCCCAAGGGGCAGCAGAGGGGCAGCTCTGATCTCTGCTCCTTTTGACCAGGGACAGGACCCAAGGTAACAGCTGGAGCTGTGTCGGGGGAGGGTTGGGTTGGATATCAGGAAAAGGTTCTTCCCCCAGAGGGTGCTGGGGCACTGAACAGGCTCCCCAGGGAATGGGCACGGCCCCGAGGCTGCCAGAGCTCCAGGAGCGTTTGGTCACCGCTCTCAGGTACAGGATGGGATTGTTGGGGTCTCTGTGCAGGGCCAAGTGTTGGACTTGATGATCCTGGTGGGCCCCTCCCAACTCAGGATATTCTATGATTCTACGATGTTTTTTAAAATACAGATTTCTAATGTTGCCTTCATTGATGCAGAATAAGGTGCATGTACATGATACAATGGTGATGCAGATTTCTTGCCTTATGATGATGATGATGATGCAGATTTCTTGCCTCACTGGATGGCAGTGTGGAATGCCCCTGGATTTGAGCAGTAATAACATTACTTCTGTTTATCCCACATGATAGCCTGCAAGCTCCCTTCTGTCTGCAGTTCCCCTCTGTAGTGCTTTGATGAACTGTTTGCAACAGAATTCCTTACATGTCAATAAGTCACCTCCCGAGAATCAGAACTGCTTTGTTTGCAAAGAAGACTTTTACATATACAGCAGGTAAAATTTCCTAGACCTTTCTGTCCCTCCTGACAGGCTGAAACTGCCATTTGGAGAGATATAACGTCTTCCCATCCATCTTAGGGAAATGTTCACTCTGAGCAACCTGAAATGTTGTTCAAATTACGTTTACCAAGAGAGCTGATTCACTCTTGGTGTAGTAGGTGAGGAATTTCCCTTTTATAAGAATAGATAGCGCTGTTTTCATCTGATTCTGGGTCAAAAGCTGCACTTTTATGCTTACCTTTACTCTCATTGTTTGTATCTCTTGTGAGCTGCTTATCTGAATAAAATCTGCATTAATCAACCATAGCTTTTAGGGAGCACATAAGAGAGGGCTGTATGCTAATTATTGGTTCTAGTCATCAGGGGTTTGTGCAAGACCCAGAGACTCAGTTACCGAACCAAATCAGAGCCAGAAAAAAAGGCTTAAAAAGTCAATTGCCTTGCCTTAGGAAGGCCAAGTATCACAGAGTAATTCTCAATATTAGGTACCAAAACTTTAGCCCCAGTGGCTATTTTAGGGGAAGATCATGAAACTAGAGAAAGACAATTCTGCAATTTATCTTCAGTAAAGCTTAAGCATTAACTTGAAAAATAAGTCTAAAAGAGAATGACATAATTTGTTTAAGTAGCTCTGCAAAACAACTTTGAGGTCTGTTTTCTTGGCCAGGGTATTTTTCTGTACAACTTCTGATAACATCAGAATGGCTAGAGGGATAACCAAGGAGAAAAGATAAATGAAATTAAGTTAACAATATTTAAAACAAATATTGTTTGTGAGAGTAAGAGGAAAAGGCTGGTTTGTGGGCTGATACACAGGATTACTTTCTTGATCTTCTTCTGCCTTAAATTACCTGTCCGAGGTAATAAACACATTGATACATTAGATTTCTTTGTAATTGCAGTAAGTTTCCTACCAGGGACTTCAGAGAAGTTGAATGAGAGGGCTAGTCTGTATTTGTGTAACCATAAATTGGGTAAAAAATAAGAACAAATTAATTGCTCTGGAGTTAATGATATGGATATTTATGATGTGCGTCAGGAAACTGGAGAAATGTTAGATAAATGCCAGTACTGCTATCACAGGAATATGCTTGGACTCCCTCTGTGAAGACAGCATGAAATTTGATAATATATATCAAATTGTCAGGGCAAGAATGGAAACAGACCAACAGCTTTTTTCGTACTGCAGTGAAAAGATTGAAATCAGAGATTCCAGTTGGCACTTCACTCAGAGGAAAACACTCCAAGAAATCAATGGTTTTACACAAGACAGGAGTTCTGTAATAGATTAATGGAGAAGACTTTTTTTTATAAGATACATGCTGCGTATCCTATCTTCCTATCTGCTTTGTAATAAATTTGTGTATTATCACTTTCATTGTTAATTCTGATTCTTTAAGTTGAACTGATAACATTACAAAGAAAAAAAAAAAAAGCAGGAGTGGAGAAAATGATGGATACAGTTTGTGTGTGCAGAATGGAAACACAAGTAGAGAATATGGCAGAGTTGTAGACTGATAGAGAGGAATTTCAAGTGTCCTGGGTACGGAGGGGTCTTAAATATCCCACCTGTGGTGGAGTGCCTTTTCCAGACATGGCAAAGATGTTCCCTCTGTAATGCAAATCTTTTTTTTCCAGTGAAAGCAGTGCAGCATTTCTGTTGGCTGCACTCAGTGTGCAACATTTCTGAGCAACTGACCGGCCTAAATAAGGATATTAGCTAGAGGTACCCTTGATCTTCAGAAAGATGCAGTTTAATTATGAAAGATTATTTTTATGCAGCCATAGAAAAATTTACAGACTTTGCTTTATCAGCTGAAAACATGAGCTATAAATTGCACAATCATTAGTTTTCCCTACCTTTGAGGAATTCCTCAACTCTTTCCACAGCTGCAGGTAACTTTGTAATTGAATCATGTGTTTTTATCTGTATAGAGATTATAAATGGGAAGGTCAAAGACCAAAATATCAGCCGTAAGGAAATATCACCTTTAACATCAATAATTCTATATGTTTGTTTCATCCAAGCCCAGCAGATATTTCTTTGGAAATTTTTCCCTACTCTAACTTGATATATTTGTCTCATCTTAAAATTATGAGGAAGAAGCTTCATACTCCTGATTCCAGCTCTCAAAAATACTGAAGGATTCAAGCCTCCACAAAAAATTTAAAAACAAACAAACACAAACAGACAAACAAACAAACAAAAACACCAAACAAAAACCCAAACAAAACAAAATGAAAAACTGAGGAGACAAATGTAGATAATGATTAGGTAAGCATTTTCAAATATAAAGAAATAAAAAATTTGAAACTTTTCCCAAGTTTCCATGTTTCCAGGACATAATGATTGCAGAAATTGTGGTGGATCGCTCACCAACATACACTTCTAATTGTTTCCTCCTTCAAGTGAACTCTGTAGCATCACCCCGCACTGATCATTCATACCCTATCCAACACCAGCACTTGTGTGATTGGGGCACAGTTTCCACATGCTGGTATTCGTGATGCTTGTGCAAGCACATCGATCTTCTGGAACACGTTCTATGTCTAGAAAATATTTATTCAGATTATGTAAAATTACCAAAGTTCATGCAGCAGTTTGCTTTAATAATGATTGTATTTTGTAAAGGATACTTGTGGAGACAGAGCTTATTTAAACCAAGCTTTTATTGCTGTAGATTTGTACACAAAGAATCTCAGTGAATTCAGTTTATCAGATAAGCTTCTCTCTGATCTATTTAATTTCCAACACAACATTTTTCTGCAGCATCAGAAATTAAATTAGCATGAAGAAAAGCCTATAGAAAGTTCTATAAAGAAAAGATAACTTATTAGCAATAGTAATAAAAATAAAACCAAGTGAAAAATAAAATTGTTATTTATTGCTAATAACATAGTCATTTAAATTACATGATGCTTTTCATTTTTAGTTCTTAATTGGCATCCCAAAAAACCTCATTTTTACTGCCTTTTGGAAAACAGAGCACAGCAAGCTCAAATCCGTTTAATTCAGCAAACCAGAGAAGATCCAGAGTAGAAATTCAGTTTGGTCAGGCCTCTGCTGTGCCTTGTATCACTGAACAACTCTGTCACCTCTATTTACTGTTCATTTATTTGCACAGGAAGGAAGGACAGAAAAGAAAGTCAAGAGATGTATATACTCAGGAAAAAATGTACGTGCGGGTCCTCCTCCACTACAGAAAGCAGAAATAAATTAGCCCCTAGTAACACTCGCTGGCTTTTAATGTAAAAGGTGCTGCTTTCATTGAGTTTGCCTATGAAAAAGCAGATGGTTGTGCTAAATCATTCCGAATTGCCCACAGTCATCCTGGGAGGTAACTATGGGTACAGGTCTTTTTGAACGTTGGTGACTGCCCAGCTCTCTGGTCTATCCAAATCTCCCTGGAAGGCCTCTGCATCCCGGAGGGAGGACACAGTTCCTCCTGGTTTAGTAGCATTGGCAAAGTTACATAATGTGCATTTACCAGATCATTTATAAAAGCATTATCATGCACTGGCCCTAAACTGGAGCCCTGGAGAGCCCCACTGGTTCAGGCCACCAGCCTGATGTGACCCCATTTGCTGCAGCTCTCCATGCCTGACGCCTCAGCCAATTGCTCACCCCGTGTAGGATGGACTTGGCTGGCTGTGCTGGACATTTCATCTGGAAGGATGTTGTGAGAGCATCAAAAGCTTGGCTAAAATCCCAATCCACAATCTACCAGCTTCCCTTGGTCAACTGGTTGGGTGACCTTGCCACAAAAGATAGTCAAGTTGGTAAAGCAGGACTTTCCCCTTGTGAACCCGTGCTGGCTGTGACCAAGAACTGTGTTTTCTCTCAAGTTTCTTTTCCAGTAACTCCCAGAATAATCTCGTTCATAATTTTACCAGGCATTGAAGTGAGACTGACAGGCCTGTAGTTAACAGAGTTTTCCTCCTTACCAGCTTCCAGTCAAGTGGGGCCTCTCAAGACTTCAAGAATATTGAAAAATAATGGAGAGGTCCCACAATAACATCAGGAACTAATTGTTGCAATGAGTTGGTAGCAGGGGGATCAAAAGACCAAGGGACCATGGTTTGGTCCAAGAAAGCCCCCTCCAGGTTTGTTGTAAGAAGCCTCTCCCATCCACTCTTATGAATATTCATGTACCCTGCAAGCTGTAACCAAAGCCCCCATTCCTGCCCCTCTGTTCCCATCGGTTGGTTTTGTATCACCCGCCCCCTTCTCCCTCTCTCCCCAGGGGCTGTTTTGTATTACCCCGGCCCCTTCGGGACCCCCTCCTAACCCCCAGCTGAACGGAAGTTTGGCCTCTTGGTTCCTGGGACACCGATGTGGGACCTTCTTTTCCCTGGGGTTCTGCATAATAAAATCTATGTCTGTCCAGCCCAAGAGCCACCTCCTGACCCTCTGGGAGCGCCAGAACCAACATGCGCAGGGTGGTGGATGGCTATCACAGCCCTGGGTGGGGCACAGCTGGCTGGCAGGGGTCTGGCCCCGCCCGGGACCCCTCAGCGAAGGGGTTCTGTGGAACACGCAGCAGCTGCTCTCACCCAGCACCTCAGAACCTGCGCAGGCGCACAGTATTTAAGAACTAATTGTCTTTTGAAGAAACACATAATACAAACTGTGATAAAGACAAAGGGAATCGAAAAATTCCATGGATGTGAGGCAAGCATAAATATATGTAAGAATGACAAAAGCTAATGTTTACTTCAAAAGGCTGGACAGTAGCAGAAATAAAGGAAAAGATGGGAGAGAATTGTTAGGGATCCAATCTGAACACGGAGTCAAGCAGTACTGTGGAAAAGATGGATGAAATTTTGACTTTTTAATGGACTTGAGTGACTTACCACTCCTAAATTTTCTTAGTGGTTTGTACACTATATTAACTGCAGCCTAATAAGTACAGGTTTTCAGTCATTCCTAGGCAGAAAAATGAGCAGAACAACAGAAGATAGGAGTTGACACTAGGGATTTTCCGGTTAACAATTCTAGAGCGCTAGAATTCTGTCAGGCTTGTTGCTGTGACTACTTCCCTATCCCAAGGAAACTACTCAGTATTAAGTACATAATCTGGAATTTTAAACTGTTAAAGCATCGATTCGGTTGCTGTAGATTTTTTAGCTCTGTTATAATGGATTTTCTCACTTTTTCCCTTTAATCAACTTTTCAGCGTAGAGTAATATAAAATTGTGACAATAAAAAAAGAAGAGCTATTGCTTTAAATAATGCACCTCCTTAACAACTGTAATCGCAAATTCATCATTTTTCTGTATTGCAAGGTGACACTTCCAGTCTATTTAGACCTCAGGGTGCACCTACAGGGCTCAGCAATGGGTAATCTGTTCAACAGACACCTTTATTCCGAACAGTGTGAGTCTAAGTTTCCCCCAGGCTGTAGGCTGAGTCAAGTGCACAATTTAATTGAACGGTACCTGCGTAGACCAGAACTGAACATGAATTTGTATTTGAAAGAGAACATTTTAGTCTGGCATTTACCCATAGATTAACAATTGGATTGTGTGCATGTATAGCCAGAGATATTTAGTTTTCCCTCTGTGAGTGATTTATGAGGAGTATTCTGAAACTAACAAACAGTGAAACCAGAAGCAACATGCATTCATTAAGTGTCTGAGTAATTAACATCTGTACTTGGAATATGAAAGATTGTTCACACACTTTGCAAAAAAAATTATGCTTTTCTTCAAGGAACAACTTGCAGACCTACATAAGTGTGCTGGATTTATAAAAATAATTCCATATTTTAAGCTATTTATTTATCCTGCAAAGACAAATTATAAGGAAATCTTAATTTTTTTTTTTTTTTTTTTTTGCTTTAAGTATTCATGGAAATTTGTGTTAATTGGTTAATTTTCATGTCTGGAAACTTCAAGTGTGCCAATACTTGCCATGATATGAAGTCAACAAAACTGGGTTGTTATGGAAATGTATTCTATTCTGTAATTAAAACAAGTTTCTATAGAAACACTGGTGTTGAATGTATGTCAGTGTTTTCAGTGGAAAGTTTTATTAATTTTGCAACCCAAATAACCTCCAGCTAGAACTTGGGTGCCAAACTCTCAACTGTCACGAAGTTTTACATAATATGAAGAAGTTAAAATAGCAATTATATTCATTCATATGTGCAATTTTTAAAGGGGTCTGTAGGCCCACGTTCACTTGTTTGTGAGACCTGGAGCCACCTGGGGAGGGAAATTGCTTTGAAAATTCTTTTAATTGAGAATTGCTTCTATAGATTTGTTTTTTTCTTGCCAGAAACTGACTTGTCATAATAATACTTTGTAGCAGTTGCTTTGTAAATACATGTTTTGAAGTCCAGGTTTTGACAGTCCAGTGATATTACAGTGAGGAGAAATTGCACTACAGTTTTAGGGCACTATTTTAGAGCTGAAATCATGTTTCAGGTTCACAACGCAATCAATACTTGCTATAAATTTGTTATAAATTAAAGAGACATCTTTAATTAAAGAGAAATCTTTACACCGACACAGCCTTATTTGGAACAGTGGAAAAGATGTGGAATTCTGCAAAAAGAGGGGCCAAGTCCATGATTTATCTTTTTAAAATTCTGTCCGTTCTAGGATTCTTTAACAAAAATCTTAAAACCAGATATTTGACTTAAAAATATTTTGGTGGCAACGTGCTGACCCAAAGTTTAGCAATGTCACTTTTTTTTTTTGTTTTTGAAGACCCATGTTAATTTTACACTTTAAAAAAAAGCCATTTTTTAGCTCTAAATTTTTATATTTAAGTTATTCAGACACAAATTGGGAGCTCAAAAAGTGATGTTCAGAAACCCTGCCCTCAAGGGGTTTCTTTGTGCTGCTTCACCTGTTTGTACAAGTGTTGCAGTCTGCCTGATATTACACAGGGCTGCCCTGTCAGGTTTTAAAATGCTTATTCATGGTTGTGAACTACTTTGAAGGAAAATACATACATGGGCTGTAACTTTACAGGGTCAGATTGAATTACTGGATTATACAGGAATCCCAAGGCCTTGAATTATATCAGTTTAGTAAAAAAAAACTCTTTAATCTTTGTGTTTTGCTTAAATCCAGTTTTTCAGAGAGATTATGTCTTTACAGTGATGATAAAACATTTTAAACTAAATTGAGATACATATATTCAGTCAGGAAATCTTAAAATGCCACTTTTGCTCTGGATCTTTTCCTGTTATGTGTGATCAATGCAACTGTCCCGTTCCACTATAAAAGGGCAAAACTGGGAAGGGTTCTTTTGATAGATTTCTCTGACCAAAAACCAAGCCCGAATCTGGCAATATTATATCTGAGAACCATTTCTTGAAATTAAATGAAAGAGACAAACCCAAAGGCAAA
>VZTA01027259.1:1223-16027 GCA_013398855.1 Mohoua ochrocephala
CAAGAAAATCAAACAGCTTTCCACTCTAAATGTCAGTTAGTTTCTGCTTCATCTCTCTAATTGAATTAGGGCTTACTTTTACAAAAGAAAAAAAGAATCAAAAAAAGAAAAAGGAAAAAGGGTCAGGATTTAATAATCAAGAGAAAAGGAGTTTAAGCCCCATGAAAATTTTAGGTTTAAATTCACTACAGGCTTTTTTTTTTTTTTTCAATATGTCTTAGATTTCTGTGAAAGGTTGCCATATGGAGATAAAAGAGCAGATGAAATAAAAAGAAATGAGACAAAACAATAAAACTGTCATTGTTTTCTTGACCTTTTTCAAATGCATTCATCACAGAGTATACGGTAAATTTAGTTAGAGCTTTGAAACTACTTCTTGCTCTGAGTGGAATGATCTCCAGCATCCACTTACCAACAGCCCTTTCTGCCAAGGTCAGGTAATAAGAGAGCTCTTTCTGAACTGAAAGTCTCAGTAACCAGTGACTCAAGACAGGGTTAGTTTACTCTTTGTTTTTCACTCTCTGGCAGAGGTAACAGAGGCTAAAGCCAATTTCTGTGCTATTGTTAGCTTTGTGTGAAGTTCACACGACAATATGTAAGAAGAAGCCGTGTTGTATTTCTCAGCTATGTGGCAAGAAAGTCAGAGGACAGAGCAGAAAGCAAGAAAGAATCTTCCTTTCTGAAGAAAGCACTCTTTCACTAGCCTCATAAATATAGCAAAAGAGTACAGTTCCTGTGTATTACAAGATGATATATATATAATTAAGCTAAACATGTGCCCAAGTCTTTGTGATGCTCGCTGCAGTTTCTAAACTGAAATATAGGCCTCTCTCCTTCAGGAAGGAGCTACAAGAAGTATGTGTTCCTTTCCTGTTGTTTCCCCAGAGCTGACTAATCCCAGTAATCATATTTTGATCAAATATGAATTTTATTCTCAGATCTCTTCCAACATTGATTTTGTTAGTATTTCTGTTTCATTTGGCTTGTCTTTTAAACTGAAAACATATTTATTTGCCGTTATATATATATAAGCTGTATCTCTTAGTGTGTCAAATCTGATGCTAGATGTGAATGCAGAATTAACTGCTTGCTACATACAGAGGAGCTTTTGAGGGCAATTAGGGAAAGAGGTGTTATTTTATTGTATGTACAGAGCTGCAAAACCATGCTTGAGACATCTGATAACAATATCTTTATTTGCAAATGAAATAGCACAAACCCATGTAGCCAACATCTTTTTTATTATTTTCTGACGGACTCTAGCTACCTTCCAGCCTAGATGGGCAGAAGCCTTTGTCTTTTAATGTTTCAAATGGCTTAATTTCATGGTGTTTCCTTTTTTTTCCATAAGAAAGTCACTCTAAAATGTGAACATTTCGAAGAGCTACATTTCAATATGCAGCTCCTACCTTTGATCTTTGCTGAATGTTTTAAGGCTGGAAATGTAAGCTAGAAATTTGCCAGGAGTTGCAGAGAAAGGAAGGCTGTTGATAAAAGCATCTTTGCACTCTGGAATTCTTTACAAAGTTCTGTTCTTAATTAAACTCGCATAATTCTTGTTGTATTTCATTCATTGGTACCTTATAAGGTCACTCAAGCAGTTGAAACCTATCATACATTGACAAGGACTCCTAAGAATATACCCATTACTTCAAATTACACTCACACGCTGCATGCCTGTTGCAATATTTAGCAAGGCTGAAATTCCAAATTTTTCACTCTTTTGCTGTTCATACAGATTTTTCATATTAGCATTGTCATGCCTACTTTCTAACTAACCCTTTCAGTAGGACTAAGCTCTTCAGGATCGGGCACCTGCAGGAGGTTGTTGCCTGGCCTTCATTATGACTAGCATAGATGATAACACTTAATAGAAGAGCTTGAGGAAAAAAATGCCATGGCTGTGTCTGCTGCCACTCGTGTTTTTAAAACAATGAGAAGGAGGTAGAAATCCCCAAGAGCCAGGGCACTGAATTTGGGATTTAACACCCAATCTGCACTGCAACAGCGTACAAGCTGGCTCACCTGTCAGCAAGTTCTGTTAGATCACGTATCTGTGTGCTTCCCATGGCAAAGGGGAGCAGAAGCTGGAGAGAACCAAGGTGTATTCTCACTGCATAGATAATTTATAACAATAAAGTAATGGTAAAGTAAAGGCTGACCTTTCTGATTTTGGGATCAAAAGTGCCTCATGACTGGCAATCATTAGAAGAAAGCTTCAGTATGTTATATCCACCTCTCTCTGAATACAAATTCATAGCTGCCCCAAAAAATCAATGCAGGTGCTTTGATTGTAACATTCTCCACATTTATTTTACCCTTTTATCGAGAGAAAAGAATCAGGGGAGATAAATAGTGCTTCATGAATTAACTATGGATCAAAGTGTTCTGACAGATAATTAGACAAATTATGGCTTTTTACTTTTGTATTGCAAAGAGTCTGTGGTGTGATTTCAGCTAAGGAAACCCCACCTGCATCTTTCATTACTTCCTGTATTTCTAGTTGTCATGTTGGAAGATGAAGGATGGATTGTTCATTCAAGCAAGCTTCTCCCATAGCACTTCCATACAAGTTACAGGAACTTTTTATAAATCTCTCTGCTCCTGCTCTTACACAACTCTATGATAAATCACCCTTTGACTTCAGTTGCACAAGGGAAGATTTGATATTTTTAGTATCTTCAGATTCTTTTTGCTGCTCGTAGATGTCACAGAGGTCTGCACTAGTGCAGAATCACTGTTCTTATCAATAAATAGGTTATTTAAAACAAACCTGTGTGCTTTGGAACAGGACTTGACACAAAGTTGTGGTCTGAAACAGGTTTATTCTCTCTATTGTCACCAGTCACAGAATTCTAGATTAATAAACTATCTATTTGATTACCTTCAAATGTGAAGAAGTCACCTTTTCCGGTAGCAATTCACTGAGTTTTCTGTGATTTCTTTATGAGGCATAGGAATGGAGTAACAAATATCACTGTCCAAATGGTCCTGGTGTAAATGAGATACAAGTAACTACTCAGTATGAAAAGATCACATTTTTTGCTCTTTGGTCATGCGTTTAGTCACCATTAATATTTGCAATAATTCATAATGGGAACATTTAGAATCACATGACTGAAACAAAAGTCCCTGGACAGCCATTTTCCCTCCAATTTTTCTGGTCCCTATTTCTTACAGCTTATTCTTTCTTAGCTATACCAGGTTTATAAAATCAAATGTGGACTCTCATTTCAAAGATGAAGTCTTTGCTATGGTTATTGTATGCTATGTAGCAGCAGGTCATACTTCCTAATTTTGATATTTAGGATGGGAGGAAGAGTTATCACATCTTTTCCCCCTACCCTGCCTGAGCTGCAATGTTTAACAACCTGCTTTATCTTGTTGTAATAAGTTGAAAATGTCTCTTCAGAAAGGATATGACTCACTGTAATGACCTTTCATAAATACATAATGTGGTAGCTAAAACACAGCCTGGCATTTATTTGTTTTGTTACCTTATGTGACAATGGAATTTGTGACTTCCCAGTTCTTTCCCTCCTATACTTCCTTTTAAAAAGCCCGGGCTCTTCTCTGCGCTTCTGCCAGCCACCAGTGCCAAGATGCAGACACTCCCTCAGAAAATGCATGGCCTCCACTGTGCTCTCTGCTGAAATTTTTTAGTACCACTCAATCCCTTAACTTTAGAAATTAAAGCTCATGTTTACAGGGCAGAGGATTGTATAGCTAAGAGTACCCCCAGAATTCACTAGTAGGACATTGCTGTTAAAAGGACAATGCTGAGGATATTGTGTAAATGGCCTATGCCAGTTAAAGACATATTGGTCAATAAGAGTAGCAGAACTGAAATGTTTTTGTCACTGATACAAATAATGATATATTATGAAGAAGCGGGTTTATTATAAAAGCCATTTCATTCACACGAGTCAGGAGGTAAGATAAAGGCCCTGTGATGGGGAGGCATGTTCCTCTAATGTTGGAGTATGACTCAGTTGCTCTGAAGAAGGAGGNATGACATGCTCAGAGGTCAGATCCTTGACTGTAGAGTCTAATAGTCTTAGTGTGACAATCGTCAAATAAAAAAGGTTTGTGTTTGCAGAACAATGACCCTGGGATTATGTGCACAAATCTGTCTCATTTGCATTTGAATTGGCAAGAGAAAGCCATGTCAGTCTTTGCAGAGCTGGGAGTATAAAAAAGGGCAAACAACTATTTCCATGACAGCCTGAGTAGTTGTCCAATGAAATCAAATTCTGGATGTATGAACTATCATGTCAGTCAGATCTATCCATAAAGACTTTATAAGGGATTTAGTAACAAATAAGTAAACTTCAAACTCTTGCAAGACTCCTTCTAATGGTATATAGGAGGTACACAGAGGAAATCAGATTTTACACAAATGTTTCTGAGATCACTGTAGAAAAGAATATAGGTATTGTTTTTCAGGTTTAAAGTTCCTACAGGAGTCATTTTCCTTAGGATATTAAGTCTGTAAATTCGAAGACACAGAGTCAATGGCCAGTTATTAAAGAACCAGACTAAAATGATTAATAACAGTAAAATTCTTGGCAATGTGTGCAGAAAGCTAAAACACAACAATACGTCTGTTGTTCTTCACGTGTTCCAATTTTGACCAGCTTGATGGATTTTATTTGATTGAGTTACCACAATAACACAGAGAGGAAGGTTTAGTAATCTGTTAGCCACAGCCACATGGGCACTGGCCCTATTTTTCATCAGTACATCTTTTAGTACTTAAGGGACTTATTCTGCACGTATAACAGAAAAACCTAATTGTCTGACGTTTTCATGTAGTCTCAGCATTCGCATCTTCCAGAGCCTGTATTTTGAGACGTGATATCAAATCACACAATTTTCTATATCCCGTGGGCTGAAAGATACAATATTTGGAAGCACCCAGAGGTAACAGACATTTGCCAGCTGCCTCAACGCCACTGGCAACATCCTAACAAAATCATTCTTTAATTGAAGAAGTGGTGAGATTGAACAGCATCAAGCTGTTACATGCAAAGACACAGATAATCCCCGGTTGAATTCCCTCTTGGGGCTTTGCAGCAGGAATGGTCCTCTGTTCCATTAAACGCTGATTCAGGTCGCCATGCATTATCTCCAATCGGGCTGCCAAACCTTGCATTACAGGCATGGAAAGAAGAGGGAGGTGGTGTGCAAGTGACAGCAGATTATGAAGCCTGATTTTACTGGAAGTATTGTATCACCACAGCTTCCAAAATGACGAGGATTTCTTTAAAGTGCTAAACTCATAATTACTTTTCAGAAACTAATTCAAACAATAATCTTGTGTAAAGAAGTCACTGACTTGTAGTTTGATAATGGCTGTGAGATGTTGCAAAAGAAAAGAAAAGAAAAGGTGATGACCCTTAATTGTACAACATTGCTAAAATATTTGGACTGGTTAGTTTTGTGAAAACATTAAATGATAACTAAAGTCATTGCTATGTTTTTAGTTGAAAATCCTTCAGCTAAGTCCCTGCACTTTGAATCTATGTCATATCCCCTGGAAATCTCTTAGTTATACAATATAAAAATTTATCAAAATACAAATAAATTACTGGACTATGTGGGCCTTTTTTTTTCTCCTTTTCTTAAATGCTTGATTTTTTGAGAAATTGAAAATTAGTTATCTGTAGTTGTGACACAGTGGCAAGTCTTAGAGATCTTAAATAAAAGTAATGGAAGAGAAATGGTGTCATTAAACAACAGAAGCTATACCTTTTTGCAGTAACACCAGAAAACAGCTAATAAAAGCTGAACCCCACATTTATGTGAAAAAAGCAAGCAGAGTCACACAAGGAATAGTATCTTGTTGAGAATCAACAGACCATCTTCGATATGATAATCCAGTTACAAATATTCATCCAAGCTGGTAAAACATGCATTAGCTTAGCACAGTGGAGAAGCCTTGATTTTCGGATATCAGCAGTAAGTGAGGTGGTGAACATCACTGCATCCAACCTTAACTTTGTTACCTTAACTTTTATAGATTCAAACAGGCCACAGCCTGTCAGTCAGCTCTAATTGGGGCCTTCTTTTATTGATTTACACGGGCTGTGAGTGTTTACTTATTTTGACAACTTTGACAGGGTAGATATTAAAAAAGTGAAAGTTTTATGAAATATCCTTTTTTTTTTTAGTTAGCCGTTACAAACATAGTGAATGTAGTAAAGATACCTCTCCCTCAAATTAAAATCTAAGCTAAAAATACAGAAAAAATAAAAGAGAACGAAACATGAAAAAGAAGGAGAGCTGCTGAGATATTAGTAATTATATATACACGGAATCATTGGAACATAGAATTGTGTGTTGAAAGGAGCATTAAACACACTGGAGTTCTCTGGTGCAAGCTGCTGCTCAAAGCAGAGCCAGATTAGATGAGGTTTTTCAGGCCTTGTTCAACTGAGTTTTGAATTCTTCCAAGGGTGGAGATTCTAGAATCCATCTTGGTACATTTTCCAGTGTTTGACTTCCCATACGTGATGAGTGTTGGTTTGGGGCTTTTTTCCCCTGACATTGGTATGTCGCTCATTGCAGCTCGTGACTTTTGCCTCCTTTTCAATTGCTCCATGCTTCTGAGCATGTGGCTCCAACTTATTCATATCCTAGGTGTATGAGGTAGCTGAGGAGCAGTAAGACCTTTCCTTAGCGCACACTTTTTCAGGCTGAACAACCCTGATTCTCAGCCTGCTATTACATGTCTAGTGCTCTAACCCCCAGTCAGGTTTTTTGGCCTTCCACAAGATGTTTTTCAGTGTAGTATTTCACGTGTATAAAAATGAGATTTTATGCGTAGCTTATGTAGAATTAAAGTAGAATTGAGACTTAATCACCTGAAGAAATATGTTCAAACTCATTCAGCTTGTTTCCAAACACACACACAAATGCAAACACACATATACACATATACATATAGTTTTATACATAGTATAAGAAAGATATTTTTATACTGAAGCGCCTCTCTCTGCTGAGTTGCAGCGCCAGGTGCAGCCACTACTACCAGTCCATCACACTGTGTTGGCAATCAGGAATGCTTTGTGTAAGGTTCCATCCAAGGAGATGTTTAGGTCCTTTCAATTTATTTGTCTTTCTCATGCACAATACCAGAAAACTATTTTTAAAATAATTATTTTCAAGACTAGATTGGTTTGTCACGGTTAAGACTCTACAGATGTTTGGAAACTGCACAAATCAAATGAATATGCAATTTCTTACACATTTCTCCTGCTAGGTGAAGTTTGTGATGTGCTTTACTGATGGCTTAATAACCAATTTCTGAAAAATTTGTATTGTGCTCAAAAGACCCTCTCCAAATGGCAGAGTTGTGAGACGGAAAAGCAAAAGATCGCATACAATTGTGACAGTGCTGTTACATTTTTCAGTAAGATGGTTTATATTTTCCTAATTTCCAATATAGCCGCCTTTTCTTTAGGTCTTTACTAAAAATGCTTCTAATGTCATCAAGGCTCCAGTTCCCATGAAAGGTTGGACAAGATGCTCTTTCAAAGTCCCTTCCAATCAGAGCTGTTCTATGGTTCTAGGATACATTCTCAGATGTCTCCTTTAATAAAGAGACATGGCATTAGCTTTAACTTTCACTTCTTTAAAGCTTTCTTTGTTAACTCAGTAAAATCTTTACTATCAAAAGTAGATCTTTCTTAAATTGGGGGAAAATTTGTCATTGTACAATTTAAATGTAGTCCACAGAGAGTCAGAAATTTAATGGGGTTTTGGTTTGTTCCGTTTGGGTTTGGGTTTGGGTTTTTTTTAAATGAAAGGTGCAATATCTGCTTAACTGAGTTTTTCAGATTAAATTTTGGGTCTTCTATGTCTTAAAAAAAAAAAGCAATTTATGCTTCCGCTAGTTTGTTGTAAATCAAAATCCTTCCAGTTGCCAGACTGTTTTCTGTCAGTTGAAGAGTAATCTTCACTTCCAAAATATCTGTGTTTGGAGCTGGAACTCAAGATTTTCATTCCAGTCCTTTTTTAAAAGTCAGGTTTCATTGCTTATGTAAGTATTCTAGACTCAATTTCATGGCAAGCAAAAGCAAAAACACATGTTGTCTTAGATTTAGAAACTAAAATATTTTTATTCAGAAACGCCAACATATTTTAGTTTTGGCAAATGTAAATAATATTCTCAAAAGGGTTATTTTCATTCTGTAGAAAGTAGATTCAACATTTGCCTAAAATAGATCAATGTAATATTAGTTATTCAATATTTTGAGCTTATTCAAATAATTTTTTTTAAAACAAATACTAAAATATTAAAGCATAACATTTAAATATCTGGAACTGAAATAGGAAAAAATAATCTGATGTTTTCATGCAAGCATAGAAATGCTGTTTGGAAGGAATCTCCTAATATTGTTTAGTCCAGGCTCTCCCCCAAAGCAAGACTATCAACAACAGCTCTCTGGCTCAGCCTTTGTTGTTTGTAGCCCAGGCCAACAAACCTTCAAGAAAAGAGAGGCAACCAGAGAGTCTCTCAAAAGAGAGTTCCAGTGCTGCAGCACTGTTCCAGGTGTGGTTGAGGCCCTAAACAGTGCCTTGATATCCCTTGTTGGAAATGTCTTTAATTTCTCCTCATGCAACTCACGACCTGGGAAATTCAGCTCTGGACATGGTGTTCCTTATGCAGCTCAGCATCCTGGTGTGGCCCTGTACACTCTTCCAACAAGAGACTCTCAGGACCGAGCTGCAGGAGTGGCTCATGCTCCCCATAGCACCGAGTCTTTTTCAGCATGTCTGATAATTAAACTCTTGATCTCTCAGTCTCTGATAGAAAAACCAACAACTTCCTTGGAAGTAAAAGGTAAAGTTTAAGTATTTTAAAGTCTTTGTCCATCTATAAATTTCAGTAAGTCATTTTACAGTGGGGTTTATTTGTTCGTTTGTTTGTGGTTTTCCTCATAGGGTTTTTTTCTGGTGGTTTTTGTGGTTTTTTCCTTTATACCACTGAATACCATATTGGTATAGGAGACTGCAAAGAGTGTTCTCCCTTTCTTTTCTTACATATCACTGAAAGTTGTATTTGAATAGCTTTTAACATGCTTAATCTAGCCATGGTGACTACAGCGAATGAAACATATTTCAGTGGTCTGTGGCTGCCAGGAATTGACTTCTTACACCATCAGAAGTGAGAAAAGTCATAACACCTAAACTGAGCAGAACAGCTGAACAGAACAGATTTTAGATATCAAAATCCTTTTCTCCGTTGCAGTCCTATGTAGTTGAGCCTTGATCTTTAGCATTATTAGTTTTGTGACAGATAAGTTAGATGCTCACACCTGTCAGTCAAAAATGGATCATATGAGTGTTTATGAATGAGACCTGCTTTTTTACAGATAGGGATAATGAATTCTTAATTTATCTCACCTTGCTGAAGACCTCACTAGTGAGAAATAAAAAAGAGGAATGCGAACTGTCTTTGTTCCCAGTTGTTGCTCATTGTGCTTATAATGATCATATTATACTGGAGAAGCGCCTATCAGATTTTTGTGAAGAATTAGTGCAGAGGGTATTTTACTGGGAATTTTCATACAGCGAATTTCAGTCAAGAGTCTCCTGAGTTGGTCCAGCGTATTTATTTTTTCAACTTTTTAAAACTCAAGAATATGTAAAATGATAAAGTGTGCAAACCATTATTTCTTCAAAATAAAAATCATTCCAATTAAGAAGCTGTAGAGACTGTTTAGATCCTGAATGATGGCTTAAAAATACATCAAATAAAAGGAGAGAAGACGTACAGTAAAACATTGATTTTTCTTTTCACTTTGGGCAAGGAATGCAAAATGGCATTGATCTCAGTGAAGGGCCTGAATTCAGTTCAGGACTGTCACCTAAATTTAAGTGTCTAAATGGAAGTGTCTACATGAGCATTGTGTGTGTGTAAGATCCCTGTACGATCCACAGAGATCTAGTCAGAGCTGTCAGTGGAGCTTGTTCATCTTATAACAGTAAAGATACCTGGGCCAGGTTTCAGTTGCATAAGCACTCGTTTCTATTACTGTGTAAGACGCTTAAAATTTCTATTACTGCCATTCAGGGCTGTCAGTCATAGCACAGATCCTGTGGAAAATCTGCTCATTTTGGGAGAGGAAGCTGGAAACTTAGGATGTCCCTATGGTGTCTAAGGCATAGAAAAGCTTAGATACTTGTTTTAACAATAGTATTGATCCTTACCTATGTGTCCCTTCCACCTTGAGACATTCTATGATACAGTTGGTTAGTTAAATTCCACTGACTGCATTGACAATGGGTGTAAGTCAAGGTTCTCTGATGTTTAATGCTGTTCAAAATTATGAGTTCCCAGAAAGTTGTGGAAATCCCATAGTGTCTGCTTATATCTGCTACTTGCATCTCCAAACGTCTCAAACAAAAGTTACCAACTCTGTAGAGGAAATGTCAGTTTCAAGACCTCTCTTGTTCTGTAGAAACCTACATGCATGCATTTACATTTCTTAATAAAGAGCTGAATCTCATTCTTGGGACTTTTGTTTTGTATTTTATCTCTGCTTTAATCCATCTTTCAACTTCAGGGTGTGCATTAAATACACCAGTGAGGAGAGAGTAGCTATGTAGACAGCACTTTATCTAGGTGAAGTGACTTGCTGCATGAAGACATTAATTAGCATGAAAAATTAGTGAAGTACAATTTAAATCATACTAATACTTTTGTTTAACTACCTAGTTGCTCCTCCCAGTAGATACTACACTTAAAAACCCCCTAAATTAATTTGCTAATTAAAATTACAGATTTTAAGCAAGTCAAATTCTTAAAAGTTTAATGACTACATTTTTCTCACATTACACTTCAAGAGATTCAAACAGAGGGAGAGTTTAGGAGGGAGCCAACTTACATGCAGCATTTCCAACAGAGCCATTGAATTTTCTTCTGATACTACTCTTTATATTTTGATAATTGCTTTGGAATGGCTTTGTGATCAAGGTAAACAACCAATGAGATCTTTTAATCTAAAGCAGTTTCCTTCCTCCTGAAAATGAGTTTAAACAGTGAAGCTGTAAAGGAGGCAGGGTGGCAGCTTTTAGTGCTTTTGAGTACGGTTACTTCTTTACATAATAGGGTACCCACCAATCCTGTGCTCCATTCTTTAGGAATAAATAGGAAAGAGTGGGGCTTAGCTGTTCTGTGGTTGCAGATGAAATCTAACACAATAGACAAAACTGAAATATGACAATTATGGAAGCCTATTACAATTCTAATGTGACAATGATCAAACACAATTTCAATTAGCCCTAACCAGCCATTTTTGGCTTTCAAGAACACACCTGGAGACAAAAAAATCTGAATATGTTTACACTTGGGTAAAATGAGGTAGATCTGAATGATTTGGGTTGTATTTCTGCTACAAGATGAATATGTCACATGGAGGTTGCCTATCGAAAAGGAATACAGGTTGGTCATATAAGCATTCGGTATTATAATTGTTAAATTAGCTGAACTTTGCAACCAGAGGTTCTAGGTTTGTGTCACAATAGAACTGAAAAATTTGGTCCTTGTATTTTAATATTGGTCCCAGCTCTACCACACAGACTCCAGCTTTGCAAGCTACAGCTAGCATAGACAGGTAAATAATTTATTACAATTCCAGCTTCCTAGCTTGATTTTTCATTAGAAGCAGGGACCAGTAACATTTTTGCAAGCTTTTTGTTTTCTAATGTATTATGCAAAACTGGAAGTGAGTTCACCGTATACAGCACATTTTAATACAATTTAAGATAAATAGATAAATAACGTAAAATACTTTATTTTCAAGAGCTTAACATCCTAAAGACTATGCAAACAAAAGCATATACGTAGTTAAAGAACATCATAGCATGTGGTGTAGAATCTGCAATAACTTTTTCTGGTTTTTTGGGGTGGAGGGCTGGAACTTGAACACTTGAGCCTTTATTAAGGAGTTTTATATAGGACAAGAAAAAAAGAGGCTTTGCAAGACTGAAAAATCTCTCTTTTCTCTGGATGTAATAACCACTTCAAGCCTGCCCAGTGACTCCAAGCCTGTCTATATATGCAGTGACAGTGATCTTACACCTTTCTAAGTTACATAGCTAAAGCTTCAGAACATAATCATAAATAGGATAAAGTTAGGTTCTTGATCTAAACCCTTCAAAGGGATAGATGACACAGCATATTGCACTGTGATGACTGACTGGTGTGGCAAGCTTTTGGTACGGAAGGGCTGCAGAGGTGGCTTCTGTGAGAAGAGGCCTCCACTTTCCCATGGCCCTCACAGCCAGTTCCACCAAGCTCTAGAGATGAGAACATCAGTGATCCTGGAGGCCTCTCTGATATAACATGTTTAAGAAAGGGTGTAGAATGCTCTGCAGCAGCCATGAGAGAGAGGAGTGATAAAAAAGTGGTAGAAACAGCCTTGTAGATACCAAGGTTAGCGGAGAAGGAGACGGAGGAGGCTCTGCAGGTGCCGGAGCAGAGATTCCCCTGCAGCCCATGCTGAAGACCATAGTGAAGCGAGTTGCTGCNCCTCCATGCCAGAGATGGTGGACATTCCCTGAAAGAAGCTGCAACCCATAGACAGCCCTTGCAGGAGCAGACAAACTTTTTATTCGATTTTTGTTCCTTGTTTTACACCTTATAATAATACCCAAGCTACCTCAAAAGCTATAAAAGCACCAGTAAAACACCTTTATCTTGTTTTTCAGGTTGAGGTGTACTTGCCACCATCTTACCGTATTTTATATTATTAAACTGGCCTTTCAGGAATTAAAGATCCTTTTTTCAAACGCCTATATTCTTCTTTCATCACCTTGGTGATGATGTTTTACACATATAATCTTTCATCTCTTGTCCTTTATATCACACTCTACAGGAGCCATATAGTTAATCTATGAGCCTGGATTTTTTACTAACTTCAGTAGGAGCTGAATATACTCCTCATATTATTCTACACAGAAACAGACAATAAAGAATAACACAGAGAAAATAATAATGGTAAATTTTTGAAATGTGACCACTACAAAATAAAAACTGAATAGTCAGATATTACTTCAAGAGTTCTATTTATGCATTGTTATCCTACTATTCCTTATATATCATTCAGAGAGTGAGCAAAATGTCATTTTATTTCTAACAGCAAACAAATATTGAATGCACAGGTAATGTCATTCACAGCCTACCCTGGCTTTTGTACATTCAAGAGAATTTTTCTAAAAGTCATAAAAAAGTGATGAAAATGTGTATCAATACCCTTAGGTATCTGTGTATTAACAGGTGTATGTTTAATATTTTCATTGAAATAGGTAACAAGAGAGATGACATTTTATATGTGTTACGTTAGTAAAACAATAATTAAGGTCAGATATTTTGTCTGGACTCATTCTTAAAAGAAGAGTCACTACCTGTTATTAAGTTGAATTTGAATTAACATGAGTTTTTATACAGCTCCACCTTTTTTACAGTCTTTTGCAATGCTTAATGTTAAGATCAATATTAGTGATAGTTGGACCTGTACTTATTTTCTGGTGTAAAAGCTGTACAAAGAACAGCTTTTACACCAAAATGTTTCCCTTTCATAAACATCACTGAGTCCTTCTAATAGTCTTTCCTACTTACGTTTTTATAATATGCATTTTCTTTCTTCATTTGAATTGTAGTAACAAAGTACCTTGCTCTTACTCCTTAGAAGCAAATTCAGATATATGTCTAATTGGTATCTATTATGTGCTCTTACCTAAGTTAAGCAGGTTATTATGAAATTACCTGTGTTCCCACTGCACTATAATATCATTTACAGACTCGCTGATTTCTCAAGACATAGAGAGCTCATCCAGAAATGATGAAGGAGGCTTATGGTATGATTTCCCATTAGTATTTAAAATTATTGATGTTTACTGTATTATAGCAAGGTACAGGTAATAAATATATTCAGTCCAAGATATCTTTTTGGCATCAAAATGTTACTTTATGAAAGAATCTTTGTTTAAAATGCAAATGTTCAGATGGTAATCGGTATTTTTCACCATAAACTAAGTTAAATACCAATTTTTTTCATAGAATGTAATTTTTAAAATATGAATATTTGAGGGCATAAAAGCTCTGCTATGTTTGAGTAATCCAACAGATGAAAAATGAGTTTGTTAATCACACAAACAGAGTAATGATTTACAGAATAAGAATAGCTCACAATATCCCTGAATACTTGATGGAGTTTATGTAGAAGGAATAAAAATGCTTCATATCCTGTCATATACTTACTGTTTTCAGCTTGAGTCACCCAAACACCGTATTAAAATGACGTGCTTTACAAAGAAAATGTCAGATTAAAACACTGCAAATATTTGAAACAGCAACACTATAAGTTGTTTGCATTCATAAACACAGAATAATGTAATTTCCAATTGAACTCAGAAGACACTAGGAGACAGGAAAAATAGTAGTCTATAATGATAATCTTGTATAGAGTAATTTTAAAATGTAATGATGTACAGGTAGTCAGGATCTTGCTTTTCCTTTTCATTTAAAGAAACAACATTAGAAAAACTTCTTAGACAGTCAAGTATTTCAGCAATTAAAAATTAAATGGTAAATGAGTAAATGTAATTGTAAAATTTGTCTTTCACAGAAAAAATGTTGGGGTTCCCATTTTAATGCACAGATGAAAGAGCTTCAGAGGTACTCAAAGGAATCTGCATCTGATAAAATGAACTCTTCTGCAGAAACAGGTGAGCCCGAGGTTGTTCCAGGAATGTTGTATTTCAACAATATCCTAGGTTATAATGTAAGATGT
>VZTA01027262.1:0-17701 GCA_013398855.1 Mohoua ochrocephala
ATGATTTTTATGCAAGAACGACAGGGTGCATAAAGCCATGCATCACATCCAAGCAGTGTTAAGTGTTTCACGCCACCAACAGTCCCACTGCAGTTTTCTTCAGAAAAACTCAAAGATGCTGAGCACTCGGGATAATACAATCTTCTGGCCTTTAAGAAAGAGAATACTGTCTTACTCAGAGCAAAGGCACAGAAAACATGAAATTGGCAGTCCACTCTAGAAAACCACTTCAAATAAGCTTTAGGGAATATTAGTCATCACCCATAAAACCCAGAATAATGTTCTTCACAGTTACAGAAAAACAATGTAGGATGATAATATAACAAAAATAAGGTTTAATTAATGGATATTATATTTTTTTATTGGAGAGAGTCATATGTCATAGAAGCAACAGAGATCTGAAACATGTTTTGGGTGACTCTAGTGCTCATTCAGCAGTGCTATACAATCCAGAGCAACTGCAGGCAAAATAGGTTTATGAAACCTCATACAATCAGTGTGGGATTTACCCAGGTTCCTGCTTGGAAAAGCCAAACACATGACTTTGTCTACCTTTTTGATGATCTCACAACAAAAGGAACTACTACTTGCCTTTCCCAGCTTGGTATGTGCAGACTGGCAGTGATTCAGAGAGGCACCCTGAATCTTCATTCTCTACTTGGTAAGTCCTTTTTATAACAGGAACAGCCCAGATGTGCTTGAAGGGTTCAATGGGAACAGCAGAATGTGCTCATTATTTGGCTCTTCTGAATGCACAGGTCAAGAGCATTTGCCACGATTACAGCTGATGAAGTTATTCACTAAGCCAATGGAAGCCTTTCCATTGATTTCTAATGATGATGGATTGACTCATTAGCCTGTTTAACTCTAGACTGTCACCTGAAAAGTGGCAGCTGTTACACTGACCATGCAGATATAAAACACACTAACAGCTTTGTTTGCACCAAAAATGTTTTGTTGCGTTGACAGTATCGAGTATGCATGTTGAAGAACTCATCAGTATTCACTTCAATAGTGCATTTTTACTGACTGTCTTTAACTTGTAATGAAAATTAAAAACTGGTTTTCTTCATAGGCAGACAAGTCTGCTTATGGATAGGGTTCAACAGACAGGCTTGCTGGGAGGAACTTAGGGGACAGAGTTTTCTGCTTTTTTGTGTGTCAATGGCTCCTTGCTACTTTGACATATTTTCTGGGGCAAAGTCTACTAGCAGGCCTCGTGGTCAGATCATGCTCTACACATCTTTTGCATTGCTGTAACATTTCTATTCACTATGGCAGGCCAATAGAACTCTCAGTTGCTCATTTACACAGCAGTATGGGGGAAAGACAGCTGGGTGAAGCCCAGTGCAAAGAAGAACATCAAGTCACAGTTGCCATTTGCACAGCATTTGCATCAGCACTCGCTCTGTACTGAAAGAGAAAAATATTGGAAGGTGTGTCCATTATGGCTTAGAGTAGGTAGTGCCACTCCAGTGTCACTTGGCATAGTTGTCCTGAATGTTGAGCTGCCCTGAATGGTTGAACTTGAGGGATAGACCCCTTAGAGTGATCAACTCTGGAATGAGAGCCCAGAGCCTTTCTCCTCATGGGTTCTACCGCAATGCCACTGGAACAAGCTAAGGCAGGCAGAGGACTCATATTCTGGGCTACTACAACATTCCTGATTGATGGGACTCATCTCAGAGCAAAAGCTCAAGTAAATTTTCTTTCTACTTGTGAAGCCCTGGAAAGGAAAACATGCTTGTGCCTGGGTCAGATGTTCTTTGATACAAGACAGCACACACAGTCTGGTTCGAAGGACTGTTTGCCAGCTCTTCATCTAAAGGCAGCTACAGTACAAAAAGCAGAAGCTGCCAAGAGTACACCTGGGTAAGAAACAGAGGTATCTGCCAGCAAGGTGTCCCCCAAAGTTTGATACAAACATACCAAACACAGTATATATGTGTTTCTAAAATGGTAACTCTGGCAGATATCCTTCCACACAGTCTGGCCACCTTCTCCCCAAGGCAGACAGCACACCACCAAGGTGCCACTCTTCCCTCCACACACCCCTGGAAGCAGCAAGCCCAGGCAGCAGAAACAGCGTTACTGGGGTGGCAGACCACCACTTCACACAAACCCCTCTGTGACCACCCTATTCACACACCCCACGCTACCCCAAGCCTACAGTCACACCCTGGACCCCCAAGATACCTCAAGAGCATGAGGCTCTGGAATTGCAATGTGTTTAGTATAAAGATGTATAAGATAAATATCACAGTAGTGGGAATCAATTAACATCTCGCAGCTCATACATTTGCAGAATTAATATCATGGAATTGTAGCATCATTAAGGTTGGAAAAGACCTCTAAGATCATCTAGTCCAACCATCAATCCAGCACCACCATGTTCATCAGTAAACCATATCACCAAGTGCCTCATCTACACCAGTACAGTTTTTTGCACATATATAGAAGGAATGAACAGGAAATGTTAATAAATGTAAAGTAGCGCCATATTTTTTACCATGGCACTGGTTGGTTCCCCATGCAGAGCTTGGAATTCTAGCATACTTTTTTTAATTACATACTCTACATGTTAATTAAAAATGTATGCATTTATAGAGAAATTATTTTAAAGTGTTAGACTTCCAAAAATCAAATTAGAAATTAGTTATCTATTCCAAAGATGGGCTTCTTTTTGTTGGCGGGTGGATGCTGCATCTTCTTATTACAACAGAATTAATACTGTACTATATTCTGAACGTTGATGACTTTTGGCTTCCCCCATCTTTAAATTTCCTAGTTCATACAGCGTTATTTGTGTACCTGCTTTTTAACATGCTCTATACAGATTCTGTGCTGTATAGTCATTCTTCTGAATTACTTCTCGATGTCATAAAGACTATCAATAGCGGCACTGTCACAGTCCGACCTAATCTACCCCCTTGCCTTAAAACAGATTTGGTTATAGCCATGTCATCCCTTAAAGGTGCAACCTGCTTCAAAAGATCTCCAGTACAGAACAGTCTATTTTAACTCTTCATTTGAAAAAGGGTTTTGCTGTCATCTAAATATCCATGTGAGGTGCAAATCAACTACTTTATCAGTTTTCTAATCCATAGTGCATATACTGTTTCTTTATCACAACCTTGTAAGCACCTGAAGACTCAAAGACCTTCAATTGTTCCTCTTCTTTTACAAATCTTTCTAGGCCAGTGATATTTTCCCAACCTCTATTCATTTTTACTCATTTTACTCAGCTCTCCTTAATCAGTCCATCTCTTGCACAGAGCTGAGGCCAAAACAGGATATCACTCCCATGCAGCTAAAACCTTCCCTAGACACAGCCCTTCCAAATGTTCACATGATGCTCTTGGTTTGTACTAACTTGTGATTCAGGGTAACTCCCAGACTATTCTCGAGATAGCTGCCAATAAATAATTCTGTATTTCTTGTAACCATGAAAACCCAAATAGAAGATGCAATTGAAATACAAGCACTTAATTCACAATATTTCAGTAGGCAAGTACCTTATCCCTCACTCATCTGATACATCTATTCAGACGTACTTTCCAGTTTTTCTACTAGTGCCCCACTGAATACATACTCTTCCTTTCAGACCATCCTTTTTTGACAAGAACATTTAGACTTTGGATTTACGATTGACATTCAAATTGAAAAATAGAATTTTCAGTCTATCTGCTCTCCTAACTATTTCGGAGGACAGCATAATCTCTTAAAAATACTTGATGATGTATTCAGTAGGCTTCACATTCGCTAAAAAAAAATCTATCCATACAGTTTAGTAAAATTTAATTACTTTTGATGAACTTCATGTGTTAGAAGCAAGGTTTCCCTAAGATTAATTGGACTTCCATTATGAAACAATCTGACTGTTTTGAAATCAGATGTAGTAGTATGCAGAGAGTTGTATTTCTGATGGCCTCTATTTTGTGAATCCAGCAATTATGCAGAGTAAAAATATCCTTTTGTGGTTTGATACTAGTCCTAGAAACTACTTACATTTATATTCTTTTTGGCTTTGGTACTTCTGGAACTAACCCAGTATTTGTTCAGATCTGATGAGTGCCCTGCAATATAAAATACTTCTTTCAGACACAAGAATGTAGTCCTGAAAAAGAAAGTTATTTGTGTAGATATTAAAGTCACTGTGTATAATAAAATCTATGCCATTAAAACAGTAACAATCAAATTTAAACCATCTATTTTCAGTATAACTTTTTTATGCTGAAGCCATCACTTATGTTTATGAACAAGTAGTGATATGATGTTGATTTCACAGTACTAGTTGCAACTCTAAGTATACATAAGAGCAGCCACTATCAAAAAGATTAAATGTGGTGCACGTGTAAAAATGTGGAATGCACAGCTCTAAGCTTAGGTCCTAATTCTGGTTGTTACAGATCCAGCCTCAGTCTCTGCCTCCAAAGAGCTGGGGCATTGCCATCTGTGCAGGTCCTTCACTCCAGCTGGCAGACAGAATAGAGCAGTGCCAGAGCAAAGCTGCTGGACAGAAATCATGCATCCAGAAAACAGCTCCCAGTCACCGCCTGCATCACTGCTGAACATTGCATCGGTGGGGAACTGGAAGGAATAGTGAAAAGTAAAATGTTTTCATTCATGGCTCTTTTTCCCCCCAAAAATGCCTAATTCACTAATTCTGTCCATAAGACTGAACAGCGTGCAGTATTTACTATTAGTATCTTTTATTTGGTATCAGTATTTTGAATCGTGTAAGTGGTGTTTTCCACCACTGTATGAATCCCTTAGAGGGAGTTATTACTGCTGTTTATTCCTGACGAACTTTGGCGATTATGATGGAAAAAAACTCAAAGCAGTGGAATGAAAGGGTTCATTGGTCATCAGTGTGTTTTAAAAGTCATTTAAAAGCTAAGTCAGAAGATTCTTCACAAGGAAATTATCTCCTCTGAATCCCCGCACAAAACACTGTTATCGATTTGAATGAGTGATCACAGTTTTTTCAGCAAGCCTCCACTTCAGTCAGTATACAGGTCATCTAACATCACAGTCAGTTTTAAAAGGCAAAGTATGAAATTAATTCTTTGGATACAAAAAATACCCACTGAATTTTCAGAACATGGCATTTCAATATGCTTCAGAAACACCGTCAGAAAATAAATGCCCTTAGTTTCTCTTTCAACTGGCTTTTTGTTATGCAAAACCAGTTTTCACCTAATTAAATTGCTTTTTAAAAGTTTCTAATTCATTAAACTGCTAAGTCCTTGAGCCACAAGAATGTTCCACACCTCCTTTTTCAGGCACTGCCCTCCTATGTAACTTTTAAGTTATTTATAAATACAGCTCTCCTGCAGCCTCTACCAGCAGGGCACCTTCACATGTTGGAATTTAATGAGGCTCAGGCACAAGTCATGAGTCCCTGAAGAAAAGTGTTACCTGATCTGCTTCATTTATTTCTACCAATAATCATACCATTACCTACAGCTTCTGTTTTTAATTAGTGGTATCTAATGATTAACACTGGCCAATTTGCATCCAATTATGTCCCCTGAAAAATTAGAAGTGGATGAAAAGGCTGAATGCAATTAATCATTCTGCAATGTGAATTTGCTTAAATATCAAGGATGAATGTGTTGTACTTTCCTAAATAAGTTTTTATTGAAAACATACACTGTCTGGTTATGAAGCAAAAGCATGACACTTCCCATGACAGTATGAAATCTGGATTTTAAACACTACAGAATTACCAAACACATTCACACATATCCTTTTAATAACAATGAGAAAATGATGTGGCCAATATCTAATTACGCTCTGGATTCACATGCTGCAAAACGATTAAAAGCAATAAGCAAGATAACATTTTGTAACAAATAGACAGATCTTAGCATTGTTTGAGACAAAGCTTGGGTTTAGTATGCAATCTTTAGAATCTAATTACCACTTATTTTCTTCCATTCTTAAAAAGTTTGGCTTTAGAAAATACTCTGTTCCATCCTCAAGGCAAACATTCAGTACTACTTAGCTATGGAATATTTTGGACCACCATAACACCTTTAAGAAAACTTACAAATCATAGGAAACATTTACTAAAAAAAAAAAAAAGGAAAAACACAAAAAACCCCATCTACAAACAAAGAATAACACCCCAACACAGCACAAAACCTATTTATACGGTATCTCCAGCTTTTCCCCTATTTTCAGAGAGTAAACTTGATCAGTCCGTTTCACAGATGATGCAACAAAGTGCTTTTTGTGAATTCTCCCTCTTCTATCTGAAAAACTCTGAAGAAACCTTACATAAATACAGAAATTTTTTTCATCTATGATGGTGAAATTATTTTGTCCCGAGGATATCCGTGAGATAATTAAAATAACCTGACAATTATTTCAAAGGTTAGTGCTTGTATAGCAACTTCCATGGATATAACCCTCTAAGCATATTTACAAAACAAGATTTATTACGTTACATACCATCATCACAAATTTTTCATTTAAAGCACCATTCATCATATTGTTGAAATGTTTAAAATACAGTAAAGTTGATAGAAACCTTTTGGAAGAAGATAATAAGGAAAACTGAGTTTAAGACAAGTGAAGATGCTAAATGACATTCGATATATCTTTTCTGAACTTTAACATGTAAAAAGCCAAGCCTGTGGCCAGCACCACCT
This sequence comes from Mohoua ochrocephala, assembly GCA_013398855.1. Taxonomy (NCBI): domain Eukaryota; kingdom Metazoa; phylum Chordata; class Aves; order Passeriformes; family Acanthizidae; genus Mohoua; species Mohoua ochrocephala. The sequence goes on from VZTA01027262.1 coordinate 6,660, forward strand.
TATTTTTGCCCAAGAAAAACCAAAATAGTAGGCATCTAAATAAAGTATCAATTTCAATGGTACACAAACTTTAGTTTCTACCTGCATTCCCCACCTTTTTCATATAGCCTCTGCTGTTCTTCCTCTGCTTCAAACAATTTTTCCAGTTCTTAGCTCTTTTGGTCAGGCATTTCATGTTGCTCTTCATAAAACCGGAGGCGTTACTTTCTTCCCTTTATTACTGCGCTCTTCCATCCCACTTTCTGTTTAGGACACAGGCCCATTTTTAACCTATCAATCTTTTGCACTGCACTTTGGGAAGATCAACAGAATTTAGAGGGGAGAAAGATTATACTGCAAATGTTAAATGCTTGGGGTTTGATTTGTGCTTGGAAGAACTGCTAGAATTTATTTTGCAAAAAATATTTTTCTTTAAAATGAAATTTTAATTTTTCTTTTAAATGAAATTTAAGTTCTTTTTAGCTAAGTTCTTGTAGTCTTTATGCCAGACATTCCACAAATAATTTGGTTTCAAGGTGTATGGTGTTTGTCATCTGTAACCCCAGGCAGCAGCCAAGCACCGCACAGCCACCCGCTCACTCCCCACAAGCACGATGAGGGAGAGAATTGGAAGAGTAATAGCCAGAGAACCCATGGACTGAGATGAAAACAGTTTAAGAGGGAAATCAAAAGCTGAGCACACAAGGGAAACAAAACAAGGAATTAATTCACTACTTCCCATGGCAGGCCAATGATCAGCCATCTCCAGGAGAGCAGGGCCCCATCACAGGTGACAGTGGCTTGGGAAGACAAAAAACATCACTCTAAATGTACCCCCTCTTCCTCCTTCTTCCCCCCAGTTTATACACTGAGTATGATGTCATATGGTCTGGAATATCCCTGTGGTCACTTTAGGTCACCTGTCCTGGCTGTGTCTCCTCCCAACCTCCCAGGCACCCTCAGTCTCCTCCCCAGCGTGGCAGTATGAAAGGCAGAAAAGGCCTTGGCTCTGTGCAACCCCTGCTCAGCAATAAGAAGAACATCTCTATGTTATCAACTCTGTTCAGCACAAACCCAAAACTCAGCCCCACACCAGCCACTGCAAAGAAAAGCAACTCTACCCCAGCCAAAACCATCAGACATCTCTGCTTCCACTCCAGGCAAGATCATCAAAAACAGCTGCAAGATGCTATTTTGAAAAGTATGGCTTCACTTTTTGTAAAGCACTTACAAGTGCTTTAATTTTGAACACCAGATTAATTTACAGAAGCTGTACTGAAAAACATTGCAACAATACTTCAATTCTCACCATCTGCAAGGAGCCCAAAAGGTTAGAAATAAGATATAAAGAGTACACTGCACCCATTTTTCCCCCTCAAGCATCATCAAGTTCCAATTAGGGTGGATTTGTTATTGTAGTGTTGGGTTACACTTCATCAAGCAACCTGCAGCGACCACCAGCAGACTTACAGCTTCAGACATAACAGATTATCAGGTTTTTTAGCAGGAAAGCTTTTATGCTTTCTCCCTAAAGGTGTATGAATTCATAGTGTCTCAAATACTATAATACTAGCACTAAAACATCTGAAAAAAAAAACAACCTCACACCTCTGTGTATTTCGATAATTATTTCTTAAGTCAATGGCTGCGTGCTTGTCCAACCAAACCAATTGATGAGACTAGTTGAGGCTCTTTCTGAGGTCCAGTCACCCATCTAAAGTTCAATATATTAACTCATTTAATTTCCCTATTCACCACCACTTAGGAAAATAAGTAAATAGTTCATGCATTTTATGAGGAACAGTAGTCAGTATTGCAGTATAATGGCAAAACCTGTGACAAATTAATGAAGTTTAAAGACTGCAAGCAAAATATATACTGCAAGGGAATAAGTGTCACCAACCTCAGAAAAAAAAATCATGCTCTATACCACAGGAATGAACTGTGACTTTGAATTAAACTTATTTCAGCAACAATCTAGACAAAATCTTCCTGAACTAGGTGATTTCTTCAAAGCACCTCCTTCTTAGAATACCAATGCAATGCTATGCCTGGTGGCTTTTGGGAGCAGTTTAAGTTTCCTGGGGCTCGTGACATAAGTGGGGGAAACATCCCTAACATGTGTATTTTATTATTAGCATTATAGTTTGCACACTATTGAGTGTACACTGCCTGCAGTCTTTGATCTGCATGCATATTTAGTGCAATGATTAGGTCTGACCATGAACCATGAGAAGATTTTCACTCTTGGACAGAGGTGAAAAACCCAGAGACTGAAGGTGTAACTTCAAACAGTATCACAAAGTGTTAGTCTAAGGCACCTCATACTTACCTTCCTGCATTCCTTGTAGGTGGCCACTTGAAGAATTACTTTTCCAATTACTTTCTCCTGTTCTGCACTTCAGCTGTCTCACAAACAATATCTTGTAGGCACTTCACTGTCAATATAACCAGCCTGGTCTTATTTGAAATATTTATCTTTCCTCTTACGCTCCATGTGCTGTATATACTCTCTCATTTCTGATAACTTCACTGCCTTTCCCGCCATCTGAGTGCAAGGACCTTTGACATCCCTGACCCACTCCCGTCAGGCATCCAGAACATGACCATATTTGGTATATATCTAAAACTCACATTTTTACTGCCAAAACTTTCTGAATACAACCTTAACCCTCTTTTAACTTCTCTCCATAGAATTCAAATTAACTGCAGTTTCTGCTGTGCTGTTTTCCCAGGCCCAGCTGTTTTAAGCACCACTCGACTTGAATTCACACCATTGCCTTTTCCAGGTATATAAAGTTCAAAAGTTATTCTTGTTTTCAAATCTTTTTCCTAATTCAACATATTTGCTCTCTCCTGTTGCACTGGCCACCATGCCAATTCACTGATGCCCATTCCTTACGCGCCCATTTGGCCCATAACTCTTTTCCATGCAGAAGCAACAGTTTCTTCTTTGCAACCCACCCTCGTGTTTTTACCACAGTGATAACAAGTTAGCCATATAAGATGAATGATACAGCTGAATCAATTACAGCACAGCAAAGCAGTGTTTTAACTCTTTCCTGTCTCTTTTTTTTTTCCATTACCTTTTGCCTTTTTTTGTGGCTGATGAATAGAGAGTGAAGAAGGAATGCAGTGACAATTAATTCACTTGAATGGATGGAAATATTCTTCTCTACTTGTCACTCACTGATTCTTTTGCACTTCCTTCCTTGTCTTACACCAACATGCCCACAGCTATTTTAGATCAGCTTATAATACAGCTTTCTCAAACTTCTCAGATACTTATATCCTATAAAATACTTCAAGTGCGAGCAGACAAACCAGCTCCAAGAAGTTAAATTAAGATGTAATTTTATCATACAGTATTGACAGAGCAGAACCACCTATAAGCCTATAGTATCAGAAACAAATACACATCCCACTTGGCCTGTGATAGATAGCACATGTGTCCATCTCCTCAACAATAATATTTGTAAAATAGTACTTGAAAATGAATTGGACCCTTTGGGAAGAGCTGCCTCCTTTTCTAACTTTTCAAAACATAAATTTTTGCTTGTAATTAAATTATAGGTAAACCCACACATATTAAATGAAATATCTGGATTGATTGGATTATCTGCAAGAGAAGAGCAATTTAAATATTTAAGCCTTATTTAATCAGTAAAATAAGGTCTCTAATCAGTGTTACTCTAAGGACAAAGTTCATGAATGGAGCCATATGTGCAAGCCATTTTTACTGCAGACATCACTGGGCATTCTCAACAACTGATGAGCCTAAGAAGCAAGCCAAGTGTGGTATCACAGGTCCCTTCAAGTGCAGTGAGCTTCTGTATTAATAGAGATATAACTTCATTTCATGTTGCCAGAGAAGATTTTGCATTGAGAGTATCTCCACGTTTTTTACTAGTCCTTTCACTGTTTAAAATTTTTTTTGGTCCTAAAACTAAAATGTTTTCCCCAACCATAGCTATATCAGTAATTGTGAACTGAGGAGTGAGTGATGTCCGAGTAACTTCTTCAGAAAATTTCTTAAAATACACCTAACAGATTCATCTATATTCCCAAAAATATCAAATCATCTACAGTGAGAGTTTGACTATTGATTTTTCATGAGTATTAGATGTCTAGAAGAAATTGCCTAGAATAAAAATTAAGCATGAGGAGTCAGTGTACCCAGGACTTTAAACCTATTTAAGTAACTTGATGACTATGACCTTGCCTGCAGTAAGAAAAATTAATAGTGTTAATTCAGTATCAGTGCAAGCATCAGGTCATAGACAAAGCCCAGGCGGGGTTGCTACTGAGAGGGCAAGCTTCTTCAAGCTACTTTAAACAAACCCAGCTCTTTCTGCTCTTACTGTCTGTGTTCTTTTTATGAAGAACTTCACTGTAAACGCTGAACTCCAGCACTGCAGCGGAGCACAGCTGATGTGCATAAGCAGTAATGAAATAGGCCAGGATCAGCAGGACATTGCATGCACTTCTTTGTTTTGCAACGTAAGAATTGATGGGCATGGAACAGATTCCGCTGTAACATAAAGGAGCAAATAGCTGAAAACAAGGCAATAGAAAGCAGTAATACACCACTGCTATACAACACTGAGGTACCGGCCTTCAGAATAGAAAATAACCGGGAGAAGGATTGTAACGTGGAGGTGTGTTTTGAGGTGAGTGCTTCCTGAGGCTATTTATGAGCAGCGTTTCACTTGCTTGGGGCTGTATTTAAAGTCAATATTTGGCCTGTAGGCAGCAAGGACTGGCTCTCCCTACATAATCGAACTGTTTTAAAAGCATAGCAGGCTTTTATTATATTGTTTATAGATCCAAATGAGGCTGTGGACAGGGACTCCTTTGAAGATCAAGTACCCAAAAGCAGGAGGCAGCAGCCCAGCAGAGAACAGACGCTTGGCAATTCAGGCTCTCCCCTACATTCTGCCCCAGGCTCTGGCAAGTGCCTCTCCTCCTCACTGCCCTGAAAGGGAGCGGATAGGCAAAGGCTAGAGGTGTCAGTCAGGATGTCTTAGCCTGCAAGTCAAAGGATTTAAGATGAAAGAACATTTTAATTATTGTCTTTATTATTAATTAAAAGTAACACAGAAGATTATTGCATAGGAGCACTCCAGAGATGGAGATCAGCTGAGCCCTGAGTATTCCCTTGGCACTGACAAAACAGATGTACAATTGAGCAGAGTCTGTATGATGTTTGCAAATGACACAAAACACTCAGTTAATTAAGCTTTCTACTCTGATGTGAACAGAAGACTATTCATTGACCTAAATGTTCTTTTCTTTTTTGTTCTTTTACTATCTTTAGAATCGGGACTTGTAACTTCTATCGTCTTAGGAATCATGACTAATAACTTGATGACTTAGCACCACCTCTTACCGAACTCCGCCCCCACCACCTGCCAGCCCCAGCCAGCACTACCACAGATCCCCAGATAAGACCTTCAAATGACACAAGGGCTCTCTCTGGAAGATGCAGTATTCCAGAGAGTCCCTGACCTACACAGGAATACCCATAACTGCTCTACAAAGCACACATATGTGATGCAATGGTGTTCTAAACCATTATTAAGTACCTAAAAAGGCAAATAGGTGCAATTTTGATGGTGTTGGCATTTTCAAAGCTGCTGGCAAAGCATACCTTGCTGCAGCTATTTCTCCCCATCAGCATCCTCAAGTTACCCTGAATACTGTTTGTATCAGGCACAGGGATCACAGTCAGAAATTATAACCTTCAGTCAAATCTTCTCTTCTTCTTGTCCTTAGGAGTCTGTTGGTCCCTGAGCATCTCAGTAGCATTTTACTGGAGGGGGATGTACCTGTCCCACTCAAGAGCCTGACAGTACAGCATCCCATATGGCATCTGTAGAGCAGACCCAACTTGGGCGTACAGACCGAGCACAGCATGTGAGTGAGAAAGTGTTCCAATCAGCTAAGCTCACCCACTCGTCTCCAATCCTATGACTTTAGCCAAAACACCAGTTATTGGGACAAATCTCTGACTTGTGTAACTCAGTTCAAGACAGTGTTCCCACACCAGTCTTCCTACAAATGGCTTAAATGAGCCGAAGCTCTCAAGAATTGCCTTCAGGTCTGCATATTACCCCAGTAATGATTCCAGTTATTTTCCACAATCTCCCAGAAATCTGAACAGCATGTTGATCTCCAAGGTCAGGGCCTGAGTCACCTTTTGCTCAGCTTCAGTGCAGCCTCTAATTATACCAGGAATCATTTCTATCCTTTTTGTATTTTCTGTCTTCCTTCTATTGTACACACAGGCATTAAAAGGATTTTTTTTTTTAATCCTGGTGTGCCTTTACCATAACTAAGCATTATTCACAAGGTAGATTGCTTAAATGTGCAGGAGTGCTGCTCCTGTGTCTCCCCCTTCCTTCCATTAAACTCTTCACTACATAAACAACAGGCAGGCCTGAAATTTTCAGAGAGAAACATACACCACAGTCCCATCTATATATAAACAGCATAATATAAGTGGAAACTGGAAATATTCCCCCAGCTCACTCCAGGGGTTCTGCTCATGAGTATATATCTTGGCAGAAAGATTGTTTCTCATTTATTTATTCCTCCTGGACTCTACCTGTTAGAAGTTAGTTTTTCTCCATTATTCATGTCAGCATTTTTGATCTTACAAACTTCAAATGAAGCAGTTTAGCAGTTTACAAATAACACTCCCTCACCTCAAAATAAATGTCATGATTTCCAAATATTTAGTCACCCAAAAAACAATTGTATAAAAAACTGAAAATGTCAATTTTTGGTGAAACCATGGTGGCAATCAACGTCCATAACAGATGACTCTATACTCCATATAATTGCATATGACTAAGAGGCTTACCCAAACTTTACCGCTCTCCTACACTGCTGAGCCATTTTAATGGTGACCTACACAGGAATAAAAAAGAGAAGACCACAGAGGAATTACTTTATTACAGCATCATAGAATGGGCCTGGGTTGGAAGGAACCTTTCAACATTGTTTAGTTCCAACCCCTCTGCTGTGGGCAGGGACACCTTCCACTAGACCAGGTTGCTCAGAGCCACATCCAACCTGGCCTTGAACACTTCCAGAGATGGGGCAGCCCCAACTTCACTGGGCAACCTGTTCCAGTGCCTCACCACCCTTGCAGTAAAGAACCTATTCCTAACAGCTAATCTAAACCTACTCTCTTTAGTTTGAAGCCATTCCCCCTGGTCCTGCCACTACATGCCCTTCTAAAGAGTCTCCTTCCATCTTTCTTGTAGGCTCCTTCAGATACTAGAAGGCCACAATTAGGTCACCCCACAGCCTTCTCTTCTCCTGGCTAGACAATCAGCCTTTGATCTGATTACCTTACCCTTTGATCTGAGGGCCTTTTCCCTCTTCTATCCACTTTGAGAGAAAAAAACCCAAGAGACCTAGCAGCATGTGGGGTGGTAACAGCACAGAATTGAAATAAAAATGTCCAAGTTCTGAAACTGTGACCAATTAGGCAATTGACATTTGGTCAAGATCAGGACATACATGCATGCCAGATCTTTTATTTAAGCATGCAAATAAATTGAAATGAAATGATCGAACTGTCCTGAAGTTTGAGAAGTCTACAGTAAGACAAGCTTATCAGGTAGAATTTAGAGGGGTTGGAAGAAGGAGACGGGATGTTGGAAGGTAACTGAAGGAAAAGCATGTTAAATTTCAACAGAAAACAAAGGTTTTAAGGTGATGGTTACTCAACTGCACATCCCCCAAGGGGCCTAGGAATTGAAATTCTTCAGGAAAAAGAGGAACTTTGACCCTCTGAATATACTGCTTGTCTTTGATACACAAGAAAAGAATATTTTATATTCCTATGCACTCCCCCACCCTTTTTTCTTTGTTCCCGTGTAAGTAAAAAATGGAGAAACAAAGAACAAAGTAAAAATATGACTTCAAACCAATTCAGAGAAACCTGGAAAGCTGTCAGGAATAAGAGTCTAGGGGCTTAGAGAAGCACTGAAGTGGGGGAGAGCAGAGATACAAGCACCAACTTTCCTTTAATTCCCGCGCTGCAGTGACCTTGTGAATGTTACAGAATCTTTTATGCACATTCTCAAATAGACTTTTTGTCTCATGATTTTTTTTTTCACCTGAGCACTGCTCAGTTTTAGAGGGGAGGAGAGACTTGGGGTTTGATAAATGGAGATCTGAATTTAGCTTGCCATACACCAAAACCAATTAAATCAGGCTGAGTAGCTCAAGAGACATTTTTAGTTTTCTGCTGAATAATCAGAAAGTATTAATAGTACTTTGAACGAAAAATATGGAAAAAGTGTGCTCAAGGGAAAGAGAAAATTTCGAATTGATGGAAATTTAAATGAAGTGAGTGGTTTCAAGTAACTAGGAAAAAAAAATAAATCACAATGCAGTAACTCTCTGATACTGCTAGCCTGCGTATAGGGGACCTATTTCCAAAACAGTGCTTTATATATGAGAAAACAAATGCAAAATTTAACAGAATTAGAAGCTAGAAAAAGAATGCACACCTTGCAGATAGATATCGTGGGCATCGTAAAGGTTAAGTTCTCTGAAGCAAAGACTTTTCTTCAGCTCTATGTGTATCAAACAATGAGTCCTTAAATCCACCTGCTGCTACCACATAAATAACTAGTAATTGATGAATAAATAAATAATTCCATAAACCAACTTGCTTCCTTCAAGCCAGATATTCATACAAAGCTTGGAATACAAGTTTAGCCTTGTAATAGCTTGAAGAAACAATAATTTTTTACTATTCAAGGCACAGCATTACAATACCTGGTGTGCTGCAAGAAAAACACCAATGAAAACAGCTCTCAAAACCACAGCGTGAGAGAGTGAAGAAGGAACAAGGTACTGGTATGCACTGTTGCATCTGAGAAGTTTAATTACACACTAAAGTGAGAAAATAAAGTTCCAAAAAGCAGACAACGGAAAGGAAATATATAAATCTTCCATTTCCTAGCATTGTGCAGGACAGTGAAACATATTTACTTCTCCAGCACAGAGCTTTTAATCACAGCTGTGCATTTTATGACAAAAGGCATGTTTCCGATGGTGCCATGTGCTGGTTAACAAACAGATGGATATCTACCAAAGCAACACTGTACTGCAGGAAAAATCCAGAAGCTTTCCTCTGGCTTTTCAGAGGAAAGCAGTACTAGACACTTCTAGGACCACTTACATTTCATAGCAAACATCATAAAAGGTTTTCAGATGAGGTGTGACTAATATAGGACAGATCACACCTCTAAGAAAGAGCAGATCTGGGGAGTTCCTTAGGGCTTGGTTATGCTCTAAGTTACAGGACTAGTTTTCACCAACATAACCAAAAATTAATTGATACTTGCTGCCATTGCAGCCACGATAGCAGAAAGCTAACAAATCTGTTTCTATTTTTCAAGTACATTTTGCAGCCTGCACTGTTGTCCCCTGTACTTCATTTAAGAACTACATCACTGCCCAGCAAGAGCTTGGTGCTCCTGTGCAAGCGTTGCTCACAAAGCACACGTTCACTACAAGGAGTTTTACCCAACCTTTCCCGGAGTTCCTCTAGAGCATGTACACAGTGTATGGGGTTTGTGCATTTGAAGTAGCAAAGGGAGAGATTTCTTTCTAAGTAAACTTCGTATAGAAAACTTGTTGAATAAGTCTGAAACTCACAGCAAACTTTTTAAAAGCAGCAAAATGCACCCTCAAAAGGAGCTTTACCAAAAAAAAGCCAATAAAGACTATAAGGAAAAAGAATGTATTTTAATCTATATAATGTATTTGCTGAAAGTCTAATTTTTAAAAGGATCCAAGTCTAGGTCTAATTGAAGTCAATACCACTTTATAGATTATTTGTTAATTGTGCCTCTATATAGGCAGAAAATGTTTTGCAATTCGTTATTAATTGCAACTTCAAAACAATGTAATTTTCATATACACTTAAAACATCAGCTTCAAAACCTGTTTGAAGTATCCCAATAATGACTTTTTTTTGTAACTTGACTGTCATTTTAAATTAACAGCAATCATTTATTTGTTCTGCTCCTCGCTTTTTATTATGCCTATGTCACTTCCAGCTTTATCCATACAAGAGGTAGAACCAAGTATCTCCTGTCTTTGCTGGATAGCAGAGTTGAAACATGATGATGTATAGAGGACGCAACTATTTCCAAGTTATGTCCAAATGAAGATTCAGGGAAAATACTTATTCCTCTCATGAATGACCTAATAGTTCTTTAGATCTGCCAAGCTGAATATTGTCTACTTAAGCGCTAGCTCTCTAATTCACTTAATGCCCTCCTATAAATTCAAGCATTTTCAGTAGAGTGATAAGAAGGAAGCCTACTTGAAATTAAGTGAAAAGGTTCTATACATTCTTGAGGTGTCAAATAAAAAAACCGCCATGTTTTCTAAACAATACTGAGACCAAGAAAAAAAAGCTCTTCCTTCTATAATACAGAATTGTAGAAGTCTATTCCTGACCAGTTTAATTATTCCATCAATACCTTGGCCATTAACTTTTTCAAACTCATTCTTTTCTGTATTTTAAATCCATGCAAGGGAGTTAACTACTGACTGCAACAGCTTATTTCATGCTACAGCCCTTTAGCAGAACCTCAATAAAAACTTAATCTGACTGTGGGCTCGCTGTGTAGGGGCAGCAGGAAAACCGTGCCGCTTTCCTCCACGTGCATAATAGGATAAAATAAAAGATGGCCTGAACAGTCTCCAAATCCAATGCTTATTTATTCCAAGTGCCAGCTCAGAGAAAGAGTCGGATTCTGTCTCACAGGCTGCACAGATCCTCTTGCCATCAACTCCAGGCTCCTGCCTTTGCTTTCCCCTTCCCTGCTTTGCTGTATCTCATACACCTTTCCTTGCTCTCTACTCACATGTTCCTGGGACACTACAATAAAGGAGAGCACCCTTATCCTTCCTGGGGACATTTTGTGGAGAAAACAGGGAGCCCCCTACAGAAGCAATTTTGTTTTCTTGCCAGATTCTATGAACAAGACAGTGGGTTTTTTTTTAAAAAAAAAAAAAAAAAAGAA
>VZTA01027267.1:0-11397 GCA_013398855.1 Mohoua ochrocephala
TTCTTTTAGAAAAAATAGTAGCTGATTCAAATCATCCGTCCTGTCAGATGATGCATTGTCATATCCTTAATTTATGGATCTCACATGCACATAGACTCCATGTGTAAAAAATTTCTGAGTACAATTAGTAAACAAAATTTATTAAAGAAAAGAAGGAAAAATCCACAGCTTCCTAGACAGATAGACTACTTATCTTCCTAACGCACAATAATCCTTTTCCTTGAATTTCAGATGTTCATGAAAGGTGATAGAAATTGCGAGGATTAACTCTAAAATAAAAATATTGATTCTGGAATGGCAAATATTAAACCCTTTCCTAGGAATAAATCTTCTTCAGGTGAGACATGCCATATCTTGGGCTATCTCCCCTCCCATCACAATTTTATACCAAGTTCAGCATTAGGCTGTCCTGGTTAGTCCAGGCTATTGGCATGTATGTCTAAAAAGACTGGGAGCTGCCTCATTGCACATTGCTATGTGGAACACCATACAGCAAACTTTTGTGAGCACAATTTCAAGTCATTAAAGAAATATGCTTAAAAGCATATAGAAAGGTGCTCTGTAATCCTTCCATCAATAGCGACGAGGTTCCTATGTTGTTTAATTCAGCTCTTTTCATGGCATTTCCTAAACGCCCTGGGAGAAAAGGGTGCACCTGACCTTGGTCTTATCTTCCTACTCAAGCTGCTCCAACTGGGGCATACACTTCCCATAATACAAGGCCTCTCTACAGGCAATGATTTAATCTGGATTAGTAACAACACTGCCTTCTACACTTTGAGTTTCACAAAATGTTCTCATCCCACTTTTGGTCATTTGCACTGGAGCTCGAATCTGCATTGGATATCTGCTACCCCATAATGCTGAACCTGCTGCATTTCTTTCCCTTGGAAAGCAAGTCTTCCTTATTGCACACATAATAATCTCTTTAATACTTATTGATGCAACTGATGCTCAAATTTAGATGTACTTCATGATCATTTGAATGACGGTTGATGTTGTATGGAATTGCTGCAGGACCCTCACTAACGCTATCATTTTTTTCAGCTGACTAAAGAAACAGATGCTCTCTTTTTTTAGTGTATAACACTGTTTATTTTGATTACAATCTTTTAAGTATTTTATTTTCTTACTTCAAACTGTATACAACGAAAGAAGAAACAAGATTTCTTTGCACCTCTTTAGTTTTGGAAACTAAAACTGTTTAACACCAAAAGGAAGTGTTCCAAATTAAGAACTAGGTCCTTATCCCATACACTCACATTAAACAGCACTTCATTCCTAAGGAGCCATTGACTTTATTTAGATTATTCTGCAGGATGCAGGTCTGGATGCTGCTGGAACGTTAAGTGCCTGTTTAAAGTCTGTCCTACACAGAGGAGCATGCAAATTGATTCAGACTCAACAAACAGAAGAGATACTGTTCTGAACCAGAAACACAGTAAGAGCCTTTCGTTCCATACCAGTGCAGCAGTGATAAAGCAAACACTTATAATCAAATTATTTGAAGATTATTTATTTAAACAGATTAAAAAAATTACTTTTACTGTGGCCACTTGTCTGTAAAATTTAACAACATTATTGTTCCTCAGTTACAAATTTTATTTTTATGCTTTAAGAGTTTATTCTCTGAGGCATTCAGCATCAATTGCTAATGAAAACCCTTGCTTTGTGGAATTCAGGTAAAAGAAAGATAAATGCAGCCAGTTATCTAGAATGACAGAAAGAACAAAACAAAATCAACCAAATAGAGTAAAACATAAGAAAAACAAACAAACAAAAAATTTAAACCTAATAAGTCAGGAATTAAAATGAGGAAAAATAGCAAAAAAAAAAAAAAAAAAAAAGAAAGCATGCTTAGTNAGCCTGTGGGACTTGTGTGATTACAGTACACAATCAAAGCACATGATTCCAGATTATTTAAATTACCTGTGACAAAAGGACAGCTAACTGTCTGTGAAATGCCAATCATCCTTAGTCGGAATGAATTTACTGCTACAAAACCTAGTCTTAATCCCAAAGGAAATCAGGGTAAAGTGCTCAAAAGTCACCAGTCTAACAGTGACACTTCCAGGAAAAAGAAACTCTGCATCAACACACTAATATCAATCAGTTAACGAGTTATGCATGGAATATGCAAATAATATGGGGGAGTTTAACTGGAGAAGTAAATAATCCATTATTTTCCACAGAGCCTTTGCAAAACTAAGGAGAGAAAAACTGTAAGAGAAAGCCTTGCTGTGAAAAGGGGAAAAAAAATTAATATACATTCCATGAAGACATTTAAATAACAAGTTCAGCAGGATATTACAGATATTACGGCAGAATAATGAAAGTCGTATTTCTGAGTGATAAAATCTTTTAATAAATAATGCCAGAATGGTGTTGGTGGAATAATGGTGCCACAGTGTACGTTGCTAATTGAACAACGACAGCTTCAGCTTGAACTCATAACTCCTGGCTGCTGGATGTCCTGTCTGTTGAGGAACAGTGGAGTCTGACTGGTAAAAGGGGCATCGATATTCCATGTAAAGGACACAGACCTGTATTAGTAAACTGCATCTGTTCAGCATGAAACAGTCAGAAGCTAATGTTAGATTTGTCATGCAAATAAAACCCAGACTCTACAGAGACTGTGGGCAGTGTGTTCCTCTTGTTTCAGAGAAAAGCTCTGAAAAATTCACCTTCAGATGTTCATAATCATGGGATGGATAATTTGATACATTTTTTCATTAATCTTTCTCACTTTTTGCATTGCTAACATTCTACCTATTTATTTTGGGTTTGTGCTTTGTATCTTTTTATTGTACTTGTATTTAGAGATGCAAGTATCTGCCAACAGCAGCAATTAAATAATAAAACAGATATAACAGCGTTCACAAAACATTTGCATAAACAGATATCACACCATTATGCCTCACAAAATTTAACATGAAATTCTATGATAATTTTATTTAGCTCAAAGGGAGACCAGAATGTTTATGATAGTTTCACATAAATCTTAAAGATATCTCTGCAAAATATAATTACAGTATCTATAAAAATGTCTACAGAAATGAATACTAAATGGCTTTTATTATTTTTGTACCTATCTCCTAATATTAAATAAAAACTTTGCGACACAATAGTTCTAAACCCTACAATATTATTCTATATACAATTTTACAGATCTCCCAAATAACTGTAGTTTCTCATGCACAAAATTCAATATGATGCTTAAGTAAGGAATCTGACACATGATGTAAAAACAGTAATACATAAACCCCACTATTACACTGTTCCACCTCTGTTAACATCAAATGCTGTTAAAACAAGTGACCCTCGCAGCATTCCTGAAGTCTGGTGCTGTGCTACCACAGGAAGGAACCCAAGCAACAGAGGATAAAAGACAACTCCTCTACCAGCAAAGCCCTGCCATAAGTATCTTGTCACCTCCACAGACAACACTCAGATATGTAAGTGCATTGAGGTATCTGTACTCCCTGCAAAAACCCCTGCTCGTGTCATTTCTCCTGCATTCAATGGCTGTAACACCCAAGGGTGAGTGAAGAGAAACAGTACTGCAGTCATGCATATAACTTATTATCTTACTGCTGCTTCTTAGATGAGCATTACTAATATTTACTCACAAAAGAAACATATTAAATACACTTAGTATTAACAGTACAAAATGAAATACCAATCCATGGGAGTAAATGCACACAGATGTGTGTATGAACCCGCACACACATACACACAGCACTTTTTCTTTGCAAAGAACATCTTAAAGAGGAAATAAAAACTACTTACACCAGAATAGAAAGGCTCACCAGACACACAGATCACATCCTGCTCCTGGATCATCAAAATATCTTTGGCTAAGTGCAGTCGCACTTTGAAAGGCTCCTGGTTACCATCCTGCAGCAAACAAACCCCTGTCTTTGTCTTCAAAGGAAGGAATAAAGAAAAAAAAAAGGTTTTTTTCAGTTAGCACTTAGCATTGTTAGCAGTGGTATTTTGAATCAGAAAGGTCACCATAAATATGTTAACACCATAAATATGTTAACAAATACCCAAAACTACTTCCAGTGATCACTGTATTTACTGTGTTTAGACTACAAGAGAACAAATGTTACAAAAGTAAACAGTAAAGGCAGATTTTATAAGATTTATAAGGTCCTATTTCACCCATGATGATTTTGTGAAACTTCTTTCAAATTGCTTCAAATCAGCTGTGCTCTTACTTTCCATCTTTTCATTAAATGATAACACCCCACTTGGATGTGAAATAAAAGCTGATCCTCCACATATTACACCATTTTTGACACAGAAACATGTACAATGACACCTCCAAACTAGCCAGATGTGAGTACCAGCAGCTACATGAACCCAGTTGGAACTTTTCTACGTTCCTTTTCAAATGAGGCTGCTGAGCTAAGAATAAGAGAAAATAAATCAAAGACTACAACTCCCTGTAGTAACTTAGCTCTTGCTCCGTTTCTGTATTTTATATTTATGACTAAAGATCAGGAATTCTGTAGGATTCTTCAATCTATAATAAATGATTTTGCAGCAATTAACAGTGCCTTCGTGGTAGTACCTACTTGTGTTATCTTTTGGGGCATTATACATGAGAGAGTGAGCACTGAAAAAGTTGGCACATGAAAGTAGCATCAGTATTTAATTTTCTCTGAAGGTTACGTTGAAAATAGCACTCTTTGTAACACTTCATCAATGGACAAAATTCCTATTGGTAGAGCATTTTTTTTTATATGAGAAATCTGCTTACAAACAACCTAAAAACTTAGCCTTACAATATTTTACCAGTATAAGTATTTACACAGACACATATATATATATATAGATAGACAGATAGACATAGACATAGATATATACACATATGTATCTCAGAAGAAAATTCACATATAAAAAGTATTTAAAACCTTGGACTCGTCAGTGCCAATAATAAAACTTTCACGGCCTTCACAGAGGTCAGATTTCACTCCATCATCTGTAAAAAGTTGGCTTAAGAGGAGATCAAGGAAAGAAAAGTATTTCTCTGAACTTTAAGTGCCAAGGTTGACCTGGCTGAATCTGAGGGCTCTTTCTCAGACAAGAGTTTAAAAGAGGATTTGGAAGATCTTCCCATAATGTGCTCTTACATCCATAGCGTGGAGAGAACAAACACAAATATGGAACTGACAGTAGGCCACTGGCAAAAGAGAAGTTTAAATCTCTCTCATGAGGCTTTAAAAGAGGTGGAAAGGTCGAGGACAGTCCTTAAATAGCTCTATAGAATGTTCTCCACTGACAAACTGTTCTGTCACTTCTGCTCCATACTCAACACTCAAACTTTGGAAATTGTTTTTTCTTGGATGCCAGGAGCAAATGTGCGTAACTCAGCCATGACTTTGAAAGTGGCTCGGACGTTGCTTTTATTCTTTTTAAACTAGGTAAGAAGAAGAAAAAAATGAAGAGCTCCATGCATTGAACTCACGCCAAGGTCAGTTGAACCTCTGGTCAACAGTCACCCTGCACTATTTTTCTAATATTAAGGTGTCTTTTGTTGGGTTTTTCTAAACAGGATGAGAGAGAAACTGATTGAGGCTCACAGACAAAATAAACAGATCACAGAAGGAGTCAGATTTTTAAGTACCACTGAAAAATTCTCTCTCATATACATAAACTGTTACAATATTAAAATAAAGAGTGGTTATGTCCTGGCAACTTCTTTACACACTAAGATGCCTCCTCTCTCCTTGGAGTCGTGAAGTAAGCAGTAAGTGACAATGGAAGTTGAACAATGTGGATTGTAAATAACTATAGTCAAATAAAGGGGCTAACACTTATAAAGTGCCTTTCTCCTACAGCAACGTTTGCAACATGCCTTTCCTCCTCCCTGGATAATTGGCAATAGAGAATAAATTCTGCCTCTCATACACTGGGTATAGTAACTCTGCCTTACTTGATTGCACATTTCTGATTTGGGCAATAACCTTATAAAATCTCCAGAGTCTTTCTGCAAAATGTGAGGGGCTACTTTGTAGGAATTAGAGGCAACCACAGCAGGCACAATTAGACATTAGAATAAAATTAAAATTCAAGTCAGTTTCTAAATGCATGTGAGCTGAGCTTATTCAGCCTGAACAAGCAAATCAAGCTTGGGAACAGCAAAATATTTTGGCCCTTGGAAAGATTGATCACACACACTCAGGGACCTTATTTACATCAGACATTCTAAAATGTAATGAACCACTTTATTGTTGTTGGATTTTATGAAAGCTAGTTTACAATACAGTTCAAAATTAAATCTTTAATTATGCTACCTCCTTCCCTGACCTACCTGAGAGCAGCATTAACAGCCATGTAAAGGAAAAGAATGTAGTTGAGTTTCATTAGGTAACTTCAAAAGAAGACCTTGAGAACAAAGACTGGAATTTAATTATTTCATTTTTGTCTGTTGAAACCTCTTTCTTGCTGCTCTCACCCACCCCCTTCAAAGTATTCCATAAACTGAGTCAAATAAAGATACGAGTTCATGTTCCAGAGCTGGGAATTAGGGGAGACAACCTGTAGATAAGCCTTCATGTAAATTGCCACGCACATCAACATTTTTTATTCACGTGGCCCCAGTAAAATTATTCTGATCAGCTGTCTAGCACATAGCCCTGGCCTCTCTTACATTTGAGGAGCCTTTACGATGTGCATATGTGTGTGTGTGTGTGTGTGTGCGTGCGTGTGTGTGTGTGTGTGTGTGTGTGTGTGTGTGTGTGTGAGGTGTGGGAGTGCAGAGCTATGGCTGACGTTACCTTTTGTTCCTGATACCAACTTTTAAGAGATCCCATGTGAGGCTGTGCTAAAATTTTTCCCTTCAAGCCTTCTTCTTGTCATTGGCAGAGGGCTGAGCCCTACTCCTTTCTTACAGCAGTAAGACACGTGCAGCACATCGGCTGAGCTGCTGAGCCATGCGAGGCATCCCCTTGTGCCCAAATGTGTTGCGCTGCAGTGCAACACCTTACAGCAGACATGCAGAGAGGAGCAGAGTTCAGCTGGTAACAGTTTGTTAAGCCAATACACCTTGACTGAGCCCAAACTGCCAAGAAAATCACCTTATTTATAGAGTTGGGCCCCTGAGGCAAAGATGGGAAGAAAACAGAGTGTTTGAAGTCGCATATTTTTATGAAGCGGAGGAGGTGTGTTAAGGAATGCATATGGAAGCATTGTAAAGAGGTGAAAAAGGAAAGAGTTTCCATATGGGAGAAGAGCCTGTGGCTTCAAGCAAAAGCAGTGATGAAAGAAGGTAGTGGTACCTAAGCAACAGATGCAGTGAATGTTGCACCTGCACAAGGCTGCCTCTGTCATTTCATTCGACGCCGTTTTAAGCTGAGTTAGATAAGAACACTGATGTGGCAAGAGTTGATATCCTTGGAACTGCTTACAGCTACTGAACTAATATAATTACAAGAGGGGCTGAAAACTGATCTCCCTTCGCTTTGCCACACCAGTCTGTGGTGAATTTTCTGCTTCAGGTCACGCTCAGAGAACAGCATAGGTTGGGAGAGCCCTTAAGGCAGACTGCTGCTCCTGAGAATATGGTCACACTCTGATCATTATTAGCAACGAAGCAGTGAAAAAAGGCCACTTAAAAATTATACCCTGACTTATAGCACATTGTCCACACAGGCTGTGTAAGAGATCTGGCCTAAAGATTCCTTTCCTAAAAGGAATTTAGAAATGCTTGCATACCAAAACCAACATTTCACATTTGTTAAATGGCCTTAACAAATAGTTAAGAATTAATTTCAGAGGAAATACACATGAAAACTACAGTTTACACATTTATGCTAGCAGCAGAGTATCTACCAAACACATACCAAAACAAATACTGCAGGAGAAACATCATTAAAGTCACCTGTTGATTTAAAAGTCAGTTTCCTGCAGAATTTTCAACATAAGTAATTTTTAAATTTATCTGGCCTAAACAAGTCTGCTGGCAGATTTTCTGCTGAAGAATTAATTTTTTTTTTTTAATTTTATGTCTTCGTTTTTTTCTTGACATTTATGACAAGGAAAAAAGAGTACTAAAACATTTCCTATGTTTTGCTCTGGAAGAGACTTTTTCAGCATTTCAGGCAATTTTAAATACTTGCAATTAGTTTTCAACACATGGCTATATCTTTTCCTTTACGCTACTTTATCTATGTCTTTGGCCCTGCAGTAATAAACCAATTTGTTTAGCTTTGCTTCTCCTAGTTTCATATCAGCGGGAAGACTTCAACAGATATCCCAGAATAGTTTAGTCCACGAACAAGTGGAAGAAAGGAAGAGAAAAAAAAAAAATCTCAGCACATTTTCTATGCAAGGTGACCTGGATTTTTAGTTTCCACTTTGACTGTTATGTCCTAAAATAAAGTAAGTCTCTGCAATTTGGTTTTAAGCCCTGAAATTTATTTCTGCTATCAAGAACATGATAGCAGCAAGGAGAATGGGTTGCAAAACTGCCTTAAATGTGTACCTAGCTCCTTCAGATTAATATCTACCCTTTTGGATGCTTATTTGAACCGGGGCTGACCTCTGAGTATTTGGAGATATGCCTGTCACCGCTTTATAATCGTAAGTATAACACTAAAAAAGGAAATTGAATCAGAGGTTTAAGGAGGTAATGGCAATGGATTTAAGGAGGTAATAGCAATGGATTCAAGAGGCAGGAATATGTGTCAGAACCATATAAAGGATGTTTTTTAAACAGTCCAGCTACACATTCTGTGGAGGTATTGCTAGCTTAAGTGAAAAGCACTTATATTGTCAAAAACTGGAAGGCAGCCCAGACACACAGGGATGTGTTCAGCTTGTCATTCAGAGCCTCTTCAATCAGATACCAACATTTTCCAATCCAAAGGACAGCAAGTCCATTCCTGCATATGAATTGTACACTTCAGTCTGAAAGAACTGCAGAAAAATTCTGAATTTGGACTTGAACTTATTTTAATATGATTTGTCAGGTATTTGCCAGGTAAGTATTCGTTGTGGTATTTTTTCTAAGTGATTTTATTGAAAGAATGAAGTCTTATAGAGAAAGTTCTTGTTTCATACCGTATGCAATACAAAATGTAAACTAGAAATTTGGAAAAAAGTATGTATTTACATAAATATGTATATATATGAGCTTCCTACTAAGCTAAGGTACTTTTTTAGAGCAAAAAATTTTCTTTTTCTGACACTGCAAGGATGCCACTTTGATGTCTGAATCGCCAATGAGCTCACTGCGACTGCGGAGTTGAGCCTAAGAGGTAAGATGACATGAAATTGAAGGCTGTTGTGAGAACATGTATGTTTCTTCAAATTTACTTCATCTATTATATGACATTCTAACAGACATTGTAAATTGCCAGTCATTTTCCATCTCGTGATTTTGAGATTAAAGCATGAGTTGAAATTTCATTTAAGAAAAATCCCAGAAACCCACGGTATTAGGAATCTCAGTATTGCTATTTAACAGGATTTATAAACAAAGGAAAACAGTAGCTTAGTCTGAAATGTGTAAATCAGAAAATGGCATAAAGGTGACTAGAAACAGACCATAGAAGCATATAACAAGATTTAGAGAAGAAATTCATGAGGAAGTTAAATCTGGCTTAAAATTTAAAACACGTTTTGTTGCAGGCAAACCCCCCTTCCCAACTAGATGGATGCTGAAATAGAGGTCACTACACCTTTGAATAAAAGAACGTATCAAATTATAAAGTTTGTGAAGTCTACAAGAATATTTATAGGATTCATAAAGCAGAGGACAAACAGTTTACCAATTCAAATTAATCCTTCAAAGAAAGAATAGACACCACTGTGAAAACAAATGAATAGAGTGCAAGCATGAAAATGAACAGGGTATTTTTAACTTAAATAAGTTTGATGTTATATTAGTGGGGAAAAAAAAGCCAAGCTATTAGAAGTAAAGAATGAGATTTCAAAAGTTAGAAAAGTTAGAAAGCTGCTAATGCAGCTTGTTCATAAAGTACATGGAAAATATGAACTAAAAGAAAAAAAAATCACAGAGGAAAATGTTGTAATGCATTATAATCATCCCAAGTCTTCAACTTCAACAGAAGGATACTTTCACTACAGAGGACAGTATTATGTCAGAGACTGAGGTTATCTTCCAAGAGATAGTTTTCAGAATATAGAATAAGGTCAAGTGAGTACAGGAGAGCATTTTAAGAACCCAGTGACTCTATGATTTATGCTCTTGTAAAGTTCAGAAAGCTCAGGATAAAGGGTAAAAGAGGAGCTGGAGTGTCTTATGGTTTAGAAATTGTTAAATAGAAGAACCAACAACATTTGCTCATCAGTGGAGGAAAAGAGCATG
This sequence comes from Mohoua ochrocephala, assembly GCA_013398855.1. Lineage (NCBI taxonomy): Eukaryota > Metazoa > Chordata > Aves > Passeriformes > Acanthizidae > Mohoua > Mohoua ochrocephala. The sequence continues at coordinate 10,343 of VZTA01027267.1, forward strand.
GAATACTGAATAATTAAATGGGAAACAGTGAAAAACTTCCCAAAGTGGCAAGCAGAGAAGCCACACACACACACACAAAATTTTAAATTCCCTCTTCAGATATCAGGCAGTTTCCCTTAAGAAATACGTGTATGTGTGTAAGATCTCCTCTTTTTGTGGTGCCATTTGAATTGTCTAGCATGGAAGGTATTTTCTTGCACACTAAAACTACTTTAAGATGCCTTGACAGGCAGCACAGCCTAAAGATAAGATGCTTGGGGGAGAAAATAATCCTTAGGATCATAGAAATCACTTTGGGATTGAAAACAACTCTACCAGTCTACATATATGTGTTTAATCCCTCATTATAATAATTCTGACTGCTCCAATCGGATCTGCAGTGGGAACTTAGGCACAAAGTGCACATGCAGGTACCTACAAGGAGACAAGACCATTTCAGTGTCCAAACCTCAAACCTCAAACCAAATCCCTCCAGTAGACACTAGAAGAAATTAGGGATGTATGAAAGTATCAGTTCTATGAAAGAACTAAGGTTCCCTCAGAGACTTCCAGTGCACTAGAGCAGCAGTTACTTAGAATGAAAAGTCATTTAAGGAAAAAAATTGAGTATGTCATGGACACCATGAAAGACATCCTTTAGCCTCAGTGCACCTATGTGGAAAATTTTGGTTTTACGCTAATTGAAACTCAGCTCAAACCATTTACTGCCATTAGTAAGGATGGAAGTACCAACAAGAGTCTGAGCTGCACTCACCAGTCTGGGAGAGCAATCTCAGTTCTTCTGCAGTGTAGTGGCTGCAGCACTGGGATATGCAGGTGAAAGGAAATGAAAAGGGGAAGAGGAAGATCAAACAGTCAAAATGCTTCACAAAAGCTTTTACTGCCATTATCAAAAACTTCTCAGTAACTATTCTGGCATAGAAGACTAGAGATATTTTCCCCAGATATGTAGTATGACTGAGAATTCAATACAATAGGGGATGGAGGGGAGAGAAGTTTTAAATGCACTGACTGAAGAACCAATTGAACAAAAATACCTGGAGCAAAGTCCACAG
>VZTA01027287.1:0-12642 GCA_013398855.1 Mohoua ochrocephala
TAAAGGTTAAAACCTAAGGCATCCAAATGTACAGCTTAATTCAGGACCCATATAAAAAAAAATAATTTGGTTGGGTTCAGGAAGAAATGGTGACTGTGCATTAACAATTCTTCTTGGAGAGGATTTGTTAGTATTGTTTTAATCTTAAAACTGATTCCACTTCTAAAAAAAAAATCAGCAAATAATGCTATCTGCAGGGGTCCTATTCTTGCATATGAACAGGCTTAAAAACCTCGCAGGGATAATAAACAGGATTTAGGGGCTAAAGAGAAGTACCATTTACAGTATTCCAGTTACAACTCCTATTTCTTCAAAATTTCCATAACTAGAGAATTGCAGCCAGCATTGTGATATTTTGCTTCTGACAGGGTTTTCTTAATTCTTCTCATGGAGCCATAAATGACAGAAACAATGAGGGCTTTGTTTGTGCTCTGCGTGGTGTGGCTGGGAATGCATTTGCATTCTGTGAAAAGAGAGTTTTGTTTTCTCACGGGACGGTTGTAATCGATGCTGGAGAACCTTATGGTCCATGGTGTTGGAAATCAACTGTCCTTGTAGAAAAGGGCCATTTAATTAACACTTTCAAAACATGTGCACTCCAAAACACAGGCTACCTGTCTGTCCCTGTGTCTTTTGAATGCCTTGGTGGGAGGAGCAAATATTCCAGGCAGTCCTGGCCCCTCATGGTCTACAACAGCATTTAGAGAGTATAAATTACTGTGTAATACTTCCCAGAAGCACACTGTAGCTCTAATAATGTCTTTTGTTTCTGGATTATAGATATAAATGAATGTGAAAGCAGCCCATGTGTCAATGGTGCCTGCAGGAACAACCTTGGATCGTTCCACTGCGAGTGTTCGTCTGGCAGCAAGTTGGACCCTACAGGACTGATTTGTATTGGTGGGTATTTCCTCCTTTTATTTTTCCTTTTTATAAATTAATAAGTAAAAAAATATGTTTGTACGCAGATATTCTACATATATATAAAAATGTTAGTGTCCTCTGAGGATTCTATTGGAAAAAAAGCAGAATGCTGCAGAGATTTTATTGGAGTGAGCAGCAACAGTTGCTTGCAGGATGTCATTGGCATTGTCACCTGAAGCTGTTTCTTAGTTAAGTTTTTTTTCCTTGCCTTTCCAAGAAAACTCACAAGGATTGCAGTCATCTGTACTTTGCAGGTGTTCATGAGATGCCATTGTTTCACACTATTTCTGTAGCATAATTGAAATTATTGTAGGATATGTGTGGTGCCCCAACTGGACTGCAGTGTCGTTAATAACTGGGTGTCGTTAGTAAGTGGGTGATGTTAATTTTAAACGTTACTTTTGTTTTCAGATGGGTTTGTTTGGCATTTTTCATTCAAATTTCCTGCCTTGTCAGGATTTTCTCAAGATGGAAAAATGAATGCAAAGACTCAAGTTTCTATTTAATGGTGGAATTCTTCCATGCCTTCATATGCTTTTTAAATGAATGCTACTTTTGTGCCTAAGTCTTTTCTTGTATTTCCTTGTAGCATCACTGGCTGGTGGAGTTTATTATTGTTTTTGTTCTTTTCATGTTGTGCTAATTTCTTGATATAACCACACTAACCTATGCTTTTTTGTACCCTTTATTTTTAATTTTCTTTTGTTCTCACATCCAAAGGGGCCACAAGTTCACCAAGAGCCTAATTATAACAGTGTTCTGCATTTACTTTGCAAATGGTTTTCACTGGATTGTTTACAGTGTGAGGTCCCATTTGGCCTGGATAGCAGTGATAAATAACATAAAATATAAACAGACAAAAAAAAAATAGCTGAGTAGTCAAATAAAAACTGAAGAAAAGGATCCAGCTACACACTGTGAGCCTAATCATTAGTTTTTCACGTTGACAAAAATTGTCTCAGGAACAATGTTTTTGTACTGCAAGTGTGACTATGTTAAGACAGAGGGGTCAGAAGTAGAGCTAATGCAAGAAATACAGATTTTTACTGCTAGAGTCCAGTTTTTCCACCTTGGCTGAAATTTCATTGGCATTTGAAGCCATGAGAGGAGGGCATGCTGGGTTATTGAAAAGTGATTGAGGGGCTGAAGGTTACAGGTGGTTGATTTACTGTGTGGAAAAACTTAAAAATGTTCTTATGAAATATATGCCATTTTAAATCTCAAGTTGATTTTTCCCCATTACCACTGTAGAGAAAGAGGTGTATATTATTCCTAATTTTTTAAAATCAGATTGCTTCTGTAAAGCGCTGCTGTAACAACAGATACCTTATTCCAAAACATAAATGAAGGGCTAAAATAGTATTGTGGCTTAGGATTTTTTTGTATTCTACACAGGAATGATCAAAGTTACTGTCAGATCCTGACAAGTTTTTTGTTTTGGTGTTTTTTTTTCTTTTCTTTCAAATTTGCTCTCATGTCAGAACCAGAATCAATGCCATGTTATTCAGCATAGATGTGAGCCACTTATCTTCTTCTGTGAGCTTTCCTGGGCAGAGAGAAAAGTGTCTTGCTGAAATTACAGTCAGAATGCAATTCTGAAACTTTCAGCAAATGAGGGTTGTAAGTTCAGCAGCTACAGTAAAAACTGTCAGCAACAATATTGACATATTTTGCTTGCACATGGGCAGCTTTTGCAGTATTAAGACCATGTTTGTGGAGGGGAAGAAAAGTGGAATTGTTTTTGAACTATATTTGAAGTATACAAGTGCTCTGTTGCTGCTTTGGGAATTGTCCATACCTTAAGGATACTGCCACTTGTGCTTTTTGAAATGCACACTTTTCCATGCTTTTTATACATATTTTAGTCAAGATTCATGGAGTGCATGCAGTGCACAGTTAGGATGCCATCTGCCTGTAGTATGCATATATTCTTCTTCAAGCCAGAATCAAAGAGATAAAGGGCAACAGAAGGAATGCTTTGATGTTGGATAATAACTCTTCCACCAAAGATTTTGTCTGGACAAAAGGGAGGATGCAAAATAAAGGAATAGCCTGAAAAAGATAAGACGAGCAGACTTTGGCAGGATAATGTGGATGCAGCTGGTGTGACAGAGGCACCTGCTAATTTGTAGAATTTAAATAATTTTTGAGATGCTGGTTTTGATTTTTCTCTCCTATAAAGTTGGCTAGTAAAAGGAAATAATATTGAGCTCTCTATTTGTGCACTCGTTCAAATGTGGAGCTCTGTCCCACAGGTTTGAGACCAATGTTAACCTAAATAATACAACTGTTTTACACATAATGAAATACACTGCCCAGTTTCTGGGGCTGATTTCAGTCACATTCTCGGGTGAGTTTCTTCTCCTGTTGCTTTAACCCAGAGAAAGGTTGTGCTCCCTGTGGTCCACAACACTTTCTAATGTGACCACTTTGTAGAAAAGTTGAAGCTGTTTGAAAAACAACCAAGTTGGAATGATTCTGACTTAAGCACATTGTTCCTCAGCATGAGGTATTAGTAATACATCTGGGCTTTTGCACATGTAATATATGTAAATCTTAAACCCAAATCCTATTCTTTCATTAGTCATCAAACTAAATTTGTCTGGGTCGCTTGCTTAGCTTTGAACTCTGAGTGTGCACCTACATTAAAACCCTACCCAGGCTGATCTCCCAGTTTGGGTCTGACCTTACAGGCAGCTTTTGCTGTCCAATCACCAAGGTTGTTGTCTGCCTCAAGAAATGTTGTACCATATGAGTGTAATTTTGTAAAAGTGGCGAGCAAAGGTGCAGAAGGTGCAGTACTTATAAAGTACCTGATTTGAGTTATGAATGACATTTCAAAAACCTACTTGAGCACTGAAATCATAGATTTTAAGACTTGGAAATCTGCGTACCTAAAAAGGACTTTCAGTGCATTTCAGGCAGCAGAGACAACGCTTTGACTAAAAATCTTCTCTCTGCACAGGGGCTTTCTGGCCCATGGCAGAAGAGAGGAGCTGTTGCCTGAGGGAGCTGGGCACTCCCTGGAATGGGCTTACCCTGACCTGGTCTGGGTTTCCAGCCTGGCTGTAGCTCAGGAGATGGAGGTGCTGGGGCTGAGTCCTCAGGAGCAGAGAGTGGAATACAGCATGACAGGCGTGTTCGAGGTGTAGCAGCAGAAGCAGACCCCTAAAATAATATAGAACACTCCTACCCGACACATTTTATTTTTTTTTAAACTTGCCTTGAAGACTCTCATTCAAGAGAGACAGGAGCACCTGCATTTCAGAAAGAGTTCAGGCAGTCACCTGGGAAGGGGACTCCCAGGCTAGGATCTCTGCTCTTGTTGTAACTTGTGTATTTTAGATGGATCAGTCACTGGCTGAATTAAATAAATAAATCCACTGCAGTGTCTGGAAGACCTCTGCCAGCTGTGGGACCCGGATTGTAAAATGCTTCAAGCAGTGTGCTTTGTTGCTCACTTTTAGTGATAGTGCTATCCCTTTACACCAGTTCTAAACTGAAATGTGTACAAAATTACTCTTTTTTTCTTTTAAAAGAGAGCTTATGCTCCCTTGGTACTCTCCTGCTGGTGTCATGGACGTGGCATGCCAGTTCTTTTGGCCGTGACAATTCTGTATTGTTTTGTTTTCTGTTCTGCTGCAGACAGCCTGAAGGGGACTTGTTGGCTTAATATCCGAGACAGCCACTGTGAAGTCAACATCAACGGTGCCACGCTGAAATCTGAATGCTGTGCTACCTTGGGAGCAGCTTGGGGCAGCCCATGTGAACGGTGTGAATTGGGTAGGCTCCAATATCCTGCATCTTTTGGGAGAAGGGAAGAAGTACCACTAGCAGATTCTCATCATCTCTGTATGTAAAAACAAACAAACAAACAAAAAAACACCCCCAAGAAACCAAACAAAAAAACCAAGCAACCAAAACAAAACAAACAAAAACCACCAAAACCACCCCCACCCCCAAAAAAAAACCCCTATGAAAATAACTTGACTTATTTAGCATGACTTGTGATCTCCACCATCAGAGACCATTCTAATAACTTTGAAGCATACCAGGAAACAACACGTGAATAAACCTCTTAATGGTTAGAGTACGTTTCATCTCCACAAGGACTGTGTATTGACTGGGATAGGGAGGTAAAGGACTAAAACTAAAAGGGAAATATCTGGTAAAATTCTGGAGGACTTTTTATGTTGTGGGCTGTTAGCACTTTTTTCCCAGCTCTTTTCAAACACGTAGCTTATGTACCATTATTGATTGCAGAGTAGTACTGCTATTCGATTGCAGGGCTAGTTCTGGAAGCTGGAAGCAGGAATGCTAACTGTGCTCTGGTTTATGGCAGAAATTCTGATCCTTTTAAGGTGTGAATAATGCCACTGGCAGCTGAACTGGTGTCAAGATGTTTTAGCCTCTCATTTTTAATTGGAACAGTAACTGTGGGCATGTGTATCCCCCCTAACAAGCCGAGTGCAAGCAGCATCCAGCAGAGCTCTTAACTGTGCAGTGCAGCAAAGATATTCCTTTGGACTTCAGAAAGCAGCATGGTCAGGTTATAAAACTGATCAAAACCTAATCAATCTAGAGAGACAATTAGCTCAGATTGGGTGCATTTGGACACTTAATTTCCTATTCCGTAACTAGTTAAATTTCAGTAAGCTCTCAAATCACCATATAATGCTACCTTTTACATGCATGTCCTAAAGTAATCTCATTGCTCAGATCCATTATTCAGCTCTGGTGGGGAAAAAAAGCTGATAACTGACATTACTGCAGTTTTAAATCTTCAGGCCTCTGGAAGGAATTTTACTTTTTAGCTACACGTGAGTGCAGAGACTGATCTGATGAGATGCTGATCATTTCACTAAGGAAAGCACATGAGGAAGTAATGGTGTAGGATTTGAATTCCTCAACTATTCACTTAGTTTAAGTTGCATGTATGAGTCAATACTTTTCTTGATGGAGGCTAGAATACTCCCTGCCTTACACAGTCGAATTATTAGGGAATTCTGAAAATACATTTATTTTCAAATTTTCTGCTCCTACCTTCCTGTCACTCTAAAGCAGTAACAATTTCTTTCTGGCTTGATTCCAGACACAGCTTGCTCGAGAGGATTCGCCAGAGTGAAGGGTGTTACCTGTGAAGGTGAAGTTCTTGCTTCTTACTCGAGACTTTTTTTCCCCCTTTGAAAATGTGATAAAAGGGGATTTATTGTGTTGTTTCTTTCCTGTCACTTAAATTCTCCACAAAGCTGCAGCTCTCCCCGTGGGGTCAGCAGGTAACTGAACTCTTTCTGTCCCCAACAGATGTAAATGAGTGTGAGGTTTTCCCGGGGGTTTGTCCCAATGGGCGGTGCATCAACAGCAGAGGCTCCTTTCACTGCGAGTGCCCCGAGGGGCTGACCCTGGACGGCACTGGGCGAGTGTGTTTAGGTAAGAGCACACCCCCACTCTCCCAGCTGTGTCCCACGGCTGTCCAAAATTGTTCTTCAAGGGGCTGGAAAGAAAGCGTGGTTTATTTCTGAATTATCCCAGATAGTATGCCTGCTTAGATATCAAATATCTGTGCCAGTTTAGAGAGAAGCTGTTAATTCCTTCGAGGAATGTGTTTGTTTTGAGGCTTGTTTTGCCCTCAGTGCAGTCAGTAGGCTGTGCTAAAGTGCTGTCCCTGCTCTGACTCCTATTCAGGAACAGCAGTGTCCTGGGTGATGGATGGTGAGCACAAATATGCTGGAGCAAATTGGTCTTTTTTTCAGTGCACAGGCCAGCGTGTGGTTCTTTTCCTGACATTTGGGTACACAAGTACAAGATTTTGCTTGCACACTTGGTTGATCTGTCTTTCGGTTGACCTGCTTTGCTGCAAATGAGATGGACCCTTGAGTATAATAACCATAATTAACTTTTCAGGAAACCCTACTCTTTTCTCCTTCTAACTGGTTTTAAAGTAAGCCCAACAGCAGTCAGCTTGTTTATTTTTAATCTCTATTCACTGCACTATTAAATTAATTTAGTAACATAAATATAGGGCGGAATTTATATTTTTTTTTTACCACAAGAGCCACAAAAGGGTCATTATATAAGTGAGAATACTTGATACACTAAAGAAATACACGTCTCTGTCCCATCAAATAAAAGGGCCATTTTATAAGTGAGAATATCTGATGCAGTAAACAAATACATGTGTCTCTCCTGTCTAAGCATAGAAACCTAAAAAAGCACGGTCGTGTGGGGGTAAGAGTGTATCTTGATATTGAGAGACAATGAAAAAAATTTTTGTACTTTTATGTGGCACAAGAAAGACCCAGAAATCTAACTATGGTGCAGTATCAGCAACTTCAAATGGCCGAACAAACGTAGTTGTGAGCAGAAGCTGAGCGTTACGTGCTCTCGTGCCTCAGAAGTAGCTGAGAGGAGGAATAAATGCCTGTTTTTTGCTGTGAACATGCAGATATTCGCATGGAGCAGTGCTACCTGCGGTGGGACGAGGACGAGTGCGTCCAGCCCGTGCCCGGCAGGTTCCGGATGGATTCCTGCTGCTGCGCCGTGGGGGCTGCCTGGGGCTCCGACTGCGAGCGCTGCCCCGCGCCCGGCTCCAAGGAGCACCAGGCTCTGTGCCCCAGGGGCCCTGGCTTCTCCAACAGGGGGGATGTCCTGACTGGCAGGCCGTTCTACAAAGGTGAGCGTTCATCCTTGTGTCTGAGAATTAATTATGGGTGCATCCGAGAGAGCATCCTGAGGAAATTCCAGGATTTGAGGGTGTTTGTTACGTGCTTGAGAGATGTGGGAAAGGTATTTGCCTGAAAGAGCTGATGTTACAGGTGAGGGGATTCTCTGCTTTCGTGGGAGCTTGAGAGGAAAAGATGCAAAGTTTGGATTTGGTAAGGAGGAAAAGGAAATTCGTGAAGGGAGAGGAGCTCTGAATTATGAGAATAACACAAAATGTGCACCTTTTTTAATGCAGTGCTTCTCAGAGGCTGAACTGATGGTCAGATGAAGATCTGTGAAGTCAGGCATTTTAGATGTAAATGTAAACTATTACTAAAATTTGACCAGGGCTCTCTGAGAGATTGAAGAAGGATGGGTTCTTTCTCTGGTTTGCAGAACCAGTAAGTGATGAAAAGGAGAGAGTGTCTGTTGCATTATGGTCATGAGGGCAATTGCAAGAAGGATCTGCAGTGGTAAAGGAGTAAATAAAAGTTTTTTGTCCAGTTTTTGCTAGCTTCACCTCCTGTAAAGCAACAACAAAACAGAATAGGCTGGAAAATGTTAAGACACCAGACGCAAGTTACTTTAGATGGCTAAAATCAGAGAAGGAAAACTGTAGATTTCTGTGTTCAGAAGCTGAGGTGATACAGAAATGTGTTCTCTTTTTTTGTGTGTTTTTTTTTTTTTTTTTTTTAAAGAATGTATTCTGAAACCTTTGTCTTGAAATATTGTGAGTTGCTTGAGAAAACTGTAACAGATTGGACCTCTGCTTCACCATAAATAAGCTCTGATTTTCAGGAGTTATTACTCTCAGGCAAAGCTCTTGAATTTCATTGGCAATTTACAAAAACAGATAAGGAAAATAACGACAGTAATAACAACTATAATTTTATCAACGTTTGTTTAATTAAAAAAGTTCATCCATACTTATAAATCTTGTCTAGGCTGAGATTTTCTGAGGTCTGGCATCCTGTTTCTGCTTTCGTATTTGGACCACTGTTGTGTTCCATTCACAGAAATACATAGGAGATAGATGTTTATTTCATTGAAGATGATTTCTTCAGCAAATTATATCACAGAGTGTAGGAAAAACTCATTCAGCTTTGTCTTATGCAAGATCCTTTAACAGTTTATGTCACCCAGCATTGAGGAGAGGTGAAACATTTCACTTGATATTCTACAGAATTAAAAATACCACTTTGAAAACTGAGCTCCAGATACAACTCTGGCAGTCTCAATTTAAAAATCAAACCCAGCCAACCAGGTAATAGTTGTATATTTTACAAGCTGGCTCAGGAATACGAGGAAAATTGGTTGTGTCACAAAGCAAACTCGAGCACAATACAAGTACCAGAATTTCAGCTCAGAGAATATCACTGAATTTCTTTGACTGCTGATAAACATAAACTTTTAGTGACTGGTTTGGGTATTGTGAAGCAAAGAAAGCACAAATAGTCCAGAAGGCAGGGAAACATCTCACCTCCAATCAAATCTCCAAGGATGTCCCCTATAACCCAAACCCTGCCTTTTATGCTCAGTGCAATCGGTAAAAACGAACAGGGAATTCCCATTAATTCCATATATCTTTGTGCTTAAGAATGTTCTTTTCTCTGTTTTTATTCATAGATATCAATGAATGTAAAGTGTTCCCTGGCATGTGCATGAATGGCAAATGCAGAAACACGATTGGAAGTTTCAAATGCAGATGTAACAGTGGGTTCACTTTAGATATGGAGGAAAGAAACTGTACAGGTGAGTAAGTCTTGCATTTTCCCCAGTTTTCTCTAGAATCATGGAATAGTCCTGGTTGAAAGGGGCCTGAAAGGACCCAACTCCTTCAACCTGTTGTGGGGAAAGGGAGCCCAAATGAGATTATCTAGCACCCTGTCCATCTTGGGAACATCCAGTGATGGGGGACTCCACCACATCCCTGGGGCTTTTTAAAGGGACTTGCTCTTGTGGCATAGCTTGGTAATCTGGAAACCTAATGCCATTAATTTCCTTCAGTTTCTAAGAGCTTAATCTTTGGACAGAATGGCCAGCTGTCTCAAGTTTCCCTTTCAGAAACTGATTATTTAATAAATGCAACACTTTTCTCTTTTTATAATTGGTGTTTAAGGTGCTTAGGTCATGCTGTATCAGTACAACCTGAAAAATCAATGAGGATCACCAGCAAAGCCAAGTTTAATGTTCTGACACAGAGATTATCTTAATTTACGTTCTGTACTCTCTGGCCATTGTATTACCAAATGCACTTAAGAGACTGCAAGTTAATTGTCATTAAGATTTGATGACTGAGGACACACAAGGGCACCTCTGCAATTCTGACTCCAGTGCAACGTTAACTGAAGAAGATACAGACATGTGCATTTAATTTAGAGGTTTAGGATGTTGTTCTTTACTGTCTGGAAAATCTGAAGATAAGCTTGACAGTTCTGTGGCTGTGAGAACTTGGATGCCTGCGTTGTGGGTGGCTCTGTGCTGAAAATGAAGGAGGTTTTGTTACAACATACAGGCGTCCGTGAGTGTGTCTGAGTAATAACCATGAAGTGTGGGTGGTAAGGCATGTTCACTGAGGTTGGTCTGGATGCTAATGTTGCCCTAGCTGGTGATTTCCATGTTTTTATAGTGATTGCATTGATGAAAAATGCATTTAACAAACTTTATTTCTAAACTAACAAGAATAGGTCAGAAAACTCCCCGCAAAAGCTTTTTTTCCCCTTTTGTTCAGTGGTGATGAAATTATTCCACTGAGCAGCTGTAGAGAAACGGGTTTTCTTAAATAGATGACTTTTTTGCTTGTTTTGAATTAGTGGAAAAGTGTTTATAAAGCTTGTGGGAGCCCAGATACTCAGTAACGTCCCAGATCCGCCACGTAGGTCTGGCACCTCCACACATCTGTGAGGACTGAACTGTCATCACCCAGCAGAAACCTGTCCATGGGCAATGGCACGGAGTCCTCTCCTGTGACACAGACCTGTTTCACTGGATCATATCCACATTAAAATTCCTCTTTAGATTTCTGACTCACTACCAGTGTGATTTAAAAAGAGCTCCTCTGTCTTTTCTGCTATAGTTTTCCACAGTTTCATTCAAACTTAACTAACAAGACGACCAGTGAACTGCAAATCTAGCTTTGATAGGAGCTAATTCCTGATGGAAAGGGTATATGTAAGCTTATAATGCTATTACTGGAAAAATATCTTCATAATAATCAAATTATAATCAATGTCACTGTAGTCATGGAGTCAGTTGATACCTCTGTGACAATGACATCTTGGCATTTCTTACACTTAAAATTATTTCCTTAAGAATCTAACCTTAAATTACACTTACTAGAAGCAGACTTGTTGCACAGTTTATTGTGACCTGAGAGCTCTGAAGGCACGGCCTTACGAATCTTTCACGAACTGTTTCACATCATCAGATGTTTCTACAAGTAATTCGTTTTTCTCTGTTGATTTGCATACTGTATATGACTTGTGTAGACTTAGTTTATAATGGCCACGTGTTCATTTCTGTGGCAAGCAGGATAACCTTAAACCCGGGTTGATTTTTCTACCTCTCCACTGCTATGAAACAGACATCGATGAGTGCAGGATCTCCCCGGACTTGTGTGGAAGTGGTGCTTGTGTCAACACTCCTGGCAGCTTCGAGTGTGAGTGCTTTGCTGGCTACGAAAGTGGATTTATGATGATGAAGAACTGCATGGGTAAGTGTTGCCAGGAGCCTCCATTTGCTGTGCAAAGCCTGGCTGTTCTCTGAACTGTTCCAGCTCTGCCACACTGAACACTTCACATGTGTCATAATTGTGACTTCATGAGCAAATGAGTCAGAGATGCAGTTTATAGGACAGATAACTGAATTAAGTGTATAGCCTTGCTTGTGCTTTATGCTAATTGCTTATACCCTTAAGAGACACTTATTCTGTACAGATATTTAGAAAGGCAGCAACTCTTCACGCAGTTCATTTAAAAACCGCTAATGGGGTACCCAAATATTTGGTAAAGCCAGGAATAGGAAACTGGAGTTTCAAAAGCAGTGTCATTCCCTTTTCAATGATTCATCTAGGACTCAAGAAATTCTTACAGCATTTCCTGAAAAAAATATTCCATCTCTTTAATCTGTTTAAAGTTGTAAGAATAGATCTGGAGACACCAAAAGTTACTGTCTACCCTAAAAAATGTTGACTTAGGCTTCTGTCACCTTTGCTTGTTTTCCTCCAAATTGTGATGCTTTTAGACTTTCCTGTGAGTCCAAAAGTGTGAGGTCATCCTCCACCTTGAACATCTTTTGGTCACATTTCTCTCCATCCTTACCAGCAGTGTTAGCTGGTTTTATCAGGTTTGTGAGTCAAATATTCAGTTTGCCTTTATGAGCTGTGGCAAGAATATTTCACAGCCACACTATGGCATACACAGGGGGTACCAAACTGAGGAGCCATTTAGGTAAAAATTGACACACAAACATCCCCATAACTGCCTCCATAGAGAACAATTTCAGTCCACACAGAAAAGGGGGTCTGGTTACATTAGAAAGCACTAAAAAGAAAAAAAATCATTACATTCATACAATTTTCTAAAGGGCAACATCCAAACAGTTGCTGCCTTTGCTTGTGTACAATGTCTCATTGAATACCTAATTTTAAATAATGAATTTCTGGTTTTCTTGAGAGGAAAAAATACCCATCTCTAGAGTTAATAACGATTTATAGTTTTTTGTTTGCCCTGTTGTGCAGCATGGGGAAAGGAGCAACACCATGAAACAATCCTTTTATTCTGTCGCTTGTAGCCACTGGGAATTGCTTTTCTCTCTGTTGCCCCTTAGTAATGTTTTTATATTTGCACATCGTGGTGTCTTTGCAGATATAGATGAGTGTGAACGCAACCCTCTGCTGTGCAGAGGTGGCACCTGTGTGAACACCGAGGGGAGTTTTCGGTGTGACTGTCCCCTGGGGCACGAGCTGTCACCGTCACAGGAGGAATGCTTAGGTGAGTGTCGGGTGACGGTCGGCGA
>VZTA01027307.1:1474-19411 GCA_013398855.1 Mohoua ochrocephala
ACATGGGAGTATTACCTGCCATCTGGAGGGGTTTAACAAATTATACAGATTGGTGATATTTGCACCCAGAGCTCAATAACTTAAAAAGCATGTCCATCTACATGCTTCAGCAAGTTCCAGCTGGTGACAAGAACCCCACAAAGAAATCTTAAAATATAAAAAAGATATTCTTTTTTATCTAAATTTCTTATATCCTACAAAACCCTGAAGCTTCACTATTAATATAAACTACATACATTAGACTGGAAGATGCTGAGGGAAACTGTAGATAACTAACTACCGATCTGCTGACAGACAACAGAGAATAGAAATTTTCCATTCCTTGAAGTTGCAAAATAAAGCTCAAATTCTAACTAGAGAATTAGATGAAAGAATGCAAAAGTAGACATACAGGATGCTAAACTGGGAGCTGGAAGCAGCGGATAAACAGATGATGAGGAACATAAGTGGTTTTTGTGGCAATGTTACGTAACAAGAAAGAACAGTGCATACCCTAAGAGAAGTTCAAGGCAGAGTCATTACAATCTTGGGGGCACCCAGTGAACATGATGACCAGAGACCCCTCTAGACAACCCTCTAGGACCATAAAAGGACTTCCAATAGGAGGCGGATGCATGTAAATTAGTTCTAGGAAAAGTGATGTTTATGTTTTACCTAGGAAGTATGCTGTAATGAATATGTATGATCTTTATAGAATAAATACCCTGTTGTAAAGTTTCATGACATTCAATTAGAGGGAAAATCCTCCAAATGTGTCCAGAGCTGCAATGAAGAATGCCTGATTTCTCATACTTCAAATTGTGTGAGAAAGTTCATTCTTAGCCAATTTCGGTATCACTGCAGCTTTTTACCATTAAATAATTTTGGAGGAACTGCATTTTGTATCAACAGGCACAATCAGACTAAAAGTCACAGCATTTCTTTTACTTGTCTTATAAATTTGGTGCAAGACAAAAAAAGAGTTGCCTGATCTGTATTAATAGAAGCACCCATGTACTTCTATTTATTAAATCACACACATGGAATCAGTGCTTAACTAGGAAAAAAAGTAAAAATTTTACAAAGAGAAAATCAAAACATACATTTCAGAATTCCTTCATTTTCATATTACCTCCATTACTTTTACAAATAAATTTTTAACGTTTTAGTAATTTTTTAATGTTCAAACAAATATCCACAGATTGCACATAAAAAAATAAATCTACGTACAAAATTCGAAACATTTTCACTATGGACCGGTCTCTACATTTTCCTACATCACTTCATGAACACATTATAAAGGTAATGCTACACGTCCATATATATAAGCAACTCTATGCTACATTTATGTAAATTCAGTCACTTTTTTCTCCTTCAGCTTTCAAGAGCTGCACATTCAATTTAGATGCTACCAAAAAAATCTTTTACTGTAGTAAATATATAGCAAAGGTATTCTTAAAGTAAACCAGTGTCAGCTGCAGGCCAAGACAAGAGAACAGAGTAAAATATTTTAATTAGTGGAAGTTTTTCTTCATATTTTTGGCAACCAACACACACACATATATATAGCTGCATTATGCCCAATTCTATGGCATTTATAAAAGCAGATGTGAAACTAACTGCTGCAAACGTCTAAAGATGAAAATGTTATAGATTCAGATATGTCTAAGTACCTCTGCTACATGACTGTTTTATTCTTTTCAAAAGCAAATGGGAAAGAATTCTTTACCATGTAATAACTATTTTTGCCATGTGTTGCGCACATGTATTCTATTTCTAGCACACTACCACCAAGCACATGAGATCGGATTATTTTTGCCAGCAGGTTTTCTCTGCCAAGGATATAAATGGCTAAGCAGGCTCAGTTCCCTCACCAATAAAGAAATCAGGTGCCACAGACACTTAGTACTCCAGAGAAAAGCGTTAACTCATACCGTGCACTGTGGCAATCTACCCCAGAAAACTGAAGAAAACCAGCATCCTTTCTCCACAAATCAATATGACAAGCACCCACAGAGGCGAAATGAGCATTTCAAATGGAAGAGACTACTCAATTTCACTTAATATTTATGGAAGAGATCTGGACCTTAGACACTGCAGCGGAAAGTCAAATGTTCAGAGGTACACAACGGAAACTAAAAGGATTTAAGTTCCTCATCTAAGAACAAATGCATTTACCAGGGCCTAGCCAAATTTATCTCATCAATTCAGTATGATCAGGACTAATCAACAATCCGTAACTTCCTGTTAAAGTGAGCTTCACATAGTTTTAGTCTCTTTAAAACCACAAAGTTTTAAACCTTTTTATATGGATCATACATGAGCGAGTGTAGGTTCTGACAAAAAAATGGATCCATGAGCATGCTTTGCTTTCTTTTAACTAAGATTTGAAGAGTGAAAATTACATGAACTAAAATAGCTAGCCTCCACCATAATCATGTTAAAATGGGTCTTGTATCATGAAATCATAGCATTGTTTAGGCTGGAAGAGACCTTTAAAATCCTCGAATCAAATCATTCACCTAGCCCTTGCCCCTAAGTGCCATATCTACATGTCTTTTAAATACCTCCAGGGATCTTGCTGGACTCAACCAATTTGCTCAACACCCCTACTAACCCATTACAATCACCAAACCATGAACAACTTGCTATTACAAAAAGACAGAACTCCATGTAATGCAGTCCTCTGTGTTTTCCAGGCAATTATATAAAACTGTATTTCAAAATATGCAAAGTTGTCTTGGAAATCTAAAAATGTATTTATTACAGAGAGTGCAATTAATTTGAAAAGATAAAGTTCCTGGATTGTCTTAATGCCAGTTATGATACTAAGCCAGCTCTCCAAACATCTGAAAAAAACAAAAAAAAAGTGAAAAATTAAAGGTTTTCATTCTAAAATACAGACAACTTTTTCTCCATTCCAAGATTTGAAATTAAAGGCTTAAAGCAAAACCACATTGCTGATGCAGGTCTATAAAGAAAGACAGTCAAACAATATTTCGTAATTCCAGAATAGATCTCAAATTCACAATCTAATACCCAATATTCTAAGGTGCTGCAATTCCAGACTCCAAGAAAAAAATGCAGCATGTGAAGCAGTGAGAATAACAATACCCATAAATCATCTCTCAAAGTTTGTGTAACTCCTGTCCATGAAGAGCTAGAGATACAGAAAGAATCTTTTTCCAAAACCTGGGTTCCTACCAGAAGAGTGCTAAAGGTACTTCTGGATTAAAAATAGCTAAGGAGCACCTCCCTAAATACTAAGTTCTCAATTAAGAATTCACCACTGTATTCTGAAAATAGAATGGGGAAAAAGAAAAACCCTCTAGGGCTGCAACACCTGTCAGAACAGGCTTAAACTGACTTCAAGCATCCCTGTTGCAAAGCTAAAAAGGAGTGCAGTAGCAATGCTGGTATTCACTACCATACAGGGCATTTTTGGAACTAATCCAGCTAATGACTCCAGATTTCATTTTTCATGTCTTACAAAGCCATAGTTTTGTACTGCTTGACTCTGGATAGCAGGTAAGCCCCCTCTCAGTTGCCTTCTCACTGCACAGCAGGATGGAGAAATGAAAAGAACAGCAAAAGCAGTGGCGAGGGGGACTCGCCTTGCAGGTTGAGATAAAGGCAGTTTAATAAGTACAAGGGGAACAAAGAAGAAAATAAATTATGCAAAAGCAGTCATTCCCCACCAGCAGACCAATGTCTCTCCAGTCCCGAGCAAGGCCTACTTTGGAAAAACAACTACCCAATTTTACTGCTGAGTATGATGTCATGTGTTACGGAATACTCCCCTGCTCAATTCAAGTTGGCTGTGCCAGTTGTGTCCCTCCTGCTCA
Organism: Mohoua ochrocephala; assembly: GCA_013398855.1. Lineage (NCBI taxonomy): Eukaryota > Metazoa > Chordata > Aves > Passeriformes > Acanthizidae > Mohoua > Mohoua ochrocephala. The sequence goes on from VZTA01027307.1 coordinate 5,299, forward strand.
CCCTCGGCTGACTGACTGGCACAGCGAGAAGCACAGGGGACCTTGATGCTGTGCAAGCACTACTCAGTGACAACTAAAACACTGGTGTCTTTTCAACACTATTCTGGTCACCACTCCATAACACAGCACCATATGGGCTGCTACACGGAAAATGAACTCTAAACCAGACATGCCCAGTACAATTTTTAAAGATAAGACCATTAGTAATTAATGCATTTGTTAGTACACACATCGACCACAGAGAAAAAACCTCAAATATTTCAAAACAGCTACAGAGAGGTACAGAAATCTGAAAGCTGATATATACAAAGCTATCACAGGACTCATCTGAACTGCCCTGTGGCTTCAAAGAGTTTAAAGATACCAGTGATGACTACATAGTTATTCCTGTAGGTTTAGACATTAAATCAACAGTTATCTAGCTTTAATACATATGCAGAACACAGACTATAGCTTGCTTAAAGATGACAAATCATACCACGCTAAGAATTTTTCTGAACAGGAGAATCTCAAGAAGACTTCACTCACTTCCACGGAAACAAAACTGTTCAAGTACAACATCCTCCCCACTAGTCTACCCTACCAAATCAAAGACTTCAGCAGCACTGAATTCCACAGTCCTCTCACTTTGATCCACACACAACATCAGAAGCGGTCTGGTGATAGTTATGCAGGTTTCCAGTTAAATCTTTATGACAGTCAAGTTCATCTACACATCCCTAACGTGTAAGCAATTACAGGAATTTTTCACATGGTGTCACGTATGCCAATAGCCTTCTAATTACATGCTTCAATGATGCAAGATAAAAAAGGAGGGGAAAAAAAGTGTGATGCATGTGAGTACCTATACATGAAATTCAACACAACTCCCAAGCAGTCCTAAGCAGTGCCACAAGGACTATATTCCAAAAGTCAAATTCAACTGTAACAAGTATATGGAATACAGGAATTCATCTACTCATGCAACCTAGAAAACATGGGTTTGGATAAACCTGATAGAAATAGTATGGAACAATTGTTTTTAAATCAAAAATTAAAGGCATTGCACTTGCAGCACGTACATTGCCATTAAAGATACATTTCCAAGGAGCAAAAGCTGCAACAAATCAGTGACATCACCAAAGACACCTGTGGACCAAACCCTTGAGAAACATATTAAAAAAACCACAAACAAATACAGAGGAAAACCATTTCTGATTATTCTCTAAATATTTATATAAAAGATTTTATATATTTTATATCCAGAAATCAGAGCCTCTTTATTAGAGCAAATGAGAAAACAAGTTGTCCAACTACCTAGGGACATCCACTGCAGAACAGTTTTCCCAACATAAATGTTCTGCATCCATCTGGTGTCTCTTTCATTCTAATTTAGTCTGTTCTGGCAAATCCACTCCAGAAAAGATTTCACTATTTGAAAACTCATTATAACATTATAAGTAAGGTCTGTATGTGTGTTTCTCTGTTCTAGGTACTCAGATGAGGTACCCCAGAGAGGTACCTTTCATGGCTTCAGAATCATCAAGACGTCGTTTTTATTTAAATTCTGGGATACGCTGAAGGTGCATATCCCAGATATTCATCATTCCTGCCTGTGTCAAGTTTGGACAACAAGTCACTACAAATGTCTACTCTGGAGACTTCTGTATCATTTCTGTGACAATCCAAGAGATCTAGAGCACTGTGTCAATTGTAAGCATCTCAAGAAACTTTAGAAGTTCTCCAGCTGTTCAGGATCCTACTTGATTTACTTATTTGTAAGCTATATGGTTATATTTATTTTCATTCATTAAATGACTTTCAGCCATTTGGTTATAAAAGTCTTAGCTCTGAGGTTAGACTCCAACCCTCTATTTACCATTACAAAAAGCAAGCTACATCTCCAAAATTTTTACTTCACATAATATAAACAAGATGTAGGAAGGGAACTCTGAAACGGCCAGCTGTTTCCTTCAGATATTCGTCTCCCTCAGAGGATACCCTGAGCACAATTCCGACTGCCATACACAGAATCCAAACAAATAAATTTCACTTCTCACCAATATATTTATGTTTTGTAACTACTTCTCCAGACATAACAAATTACTTTGTACTTAATATTTCAATTTAACAATTTTAGGCATTCAATTTGATCAATTTTCCCATGCTTTTATAATTTTTAATGGCTTTGGGAAAGTCATTCCCTTTCTTGTTATCTTTCTCTGGATAAAGAACTAACCAAATACCACTACCTCAGAAATATACATTTTACCTAGAATTTAATATTTTTAATATATTAGGTGGCTTTCACCGTAAAAAAAAATTCCAGAAAATACCACATTCATTGTGTGCATCTGTTGTAATGGACTAAAAGCCTAAGACAATTTGTTAAACTATTAAAACAGAAAAAAAAATTAAAATATATTTCGTAATCAGCAAGTAAACCTTACAACATCCTCAGTATGTTCTCCAATAGCCAAAGATACACTTCAATTCTGCTTGTATACTTCCCAGAACACATAAGCCAGCTGAATGACACCAAATATAGCACAGCCTTCTGTTCCTCAAAATTAGTTCTAAAGACAGATATCCATCACATAAAATAATCCCAGATTTCAAGCACCTGAAGTAGACACTGCATTTCCACGTAACTGTATTACAGAGTCTAGCCTTTGGTAAGTATTATACTAGTAAAACACCAGCTTGACCAAACAAATTAAGTAACTGTCTACAAAATGTTGATTCTTTTTGGCAAAGCTCACCACATAACCAGAGACCAACTCAGATAGATTTGGATCTTTTTAGTAAACTTTAAGTAAGAGCATGGATCTCAGCTTTAAGAGGACTTCAAGTCTATTGAGGAAGGAGAAAGAAGAGTGCTTGTATCATGGGAATAAATAAACCTTTACATTTCCTTTTTTTATCAGATGTCACAAGCCACACAAGAAAAGAAATGGTCAGATGTTCTGTTTCGTCAGCTTGAAAAAGCAAATCTCAAAATTGTATCAATCAAGGAAAAATACTGCTAAAAAAGATGACTCCCTAGCTGGAGCGAATAATTTATGTTCCACTAATGGCCTGATCTTAAATTTGTTTTTTATTTTGTGCTCACAAATCACAGTGAGCTATGGTCCACAGCTCATTCAAGACCAAAAAAGGAAGAAAATTGGCATGGAAATATCCACAACTAGCATCGCAGCTGAATACATCCAATTACCAGAAACTTTTTTTTTAAAAAAAGTTTTATGCTATGGCAATATTAGCTATGAATAAGGTTGTTTCTACTTCCACTAGACCCTTAGAAACACTTGACACAGGAGACAAGTACACGGTGGTTGGAAGTACTTTCAATTCAAATTGTCTGTATTCAGTGAAAGAATAGAATCCCTCTTAGACAGAAATATAATACTTTTACAAATTGCTCCTGTACTAAAGGAGTACTAAACTGAAGTTGTCATTAGAGAACTTCAAAACTAGAGGACACACAGTATATCATACACAAGTCTTCAGAGCACACAATGTAGGAAGAGAGAGTCACCTAAACAGATATCATCATGCACAAGCCTCAAGAAAAAAATCCTGCACCTCAAGTAAGGGATGGAAAAAAGAACCAAGCAGTTACAGATTTAGTCTTTTCTGCTGAAGTTATTCCACTTTAGCTTCTGTACCGTACTTATTACACAGCTCCGGTCACTACTCACTCAACCGGAGAGAAATCTTCCTGACTACTTTTATTTTGGGCCATTTTTTATTCAAGCTCCTCTGAGACTTTATATAACCAATCCACTCTCAATTTCATAGCTCTTCAAGAAAAAAGGTCTTGCCTCAATCTTACTTTGAAAAATCCATAATAACTAGATGTGGCAGGTTAACTTAGGCTCTCTGCCAGTTCTCCTCCTCAGTAAGATAGGGAAGAAAACACAATTAAAAGCTCATGGATCAAGATAAAGACAGGAAGATCACTCACTTGCTACCATCATGCACAAAACAGAATGGACTTAGGAAAGATAAATTTAATTTATTGCCAATAAAAGACAGATAGTGAGAAACAAAAAACAAAATAAATCCCTCTTCTTCCCACCGTTCCTTCTTCCTTTTTTCCTGGCTTAACTTGAGTAGTAACTCCTCCACCTCTCCCCACTGCTGCTCAGAACAAAAGGGAGGGGGAATGAGGCTTGCAACTAGACCATAACACTTCATCCCTGCCACTCCTTCCTCCTCACTCTTTTTCCCTGCTCCAGCACAGGATCCCTCCCACACAACAAAGTCTTTCCAAGGACTTGTCATGGGAGACACAGTTCTTTAAGAACTTCAGCACGGTCCTTCCCACAGGGCACAGTCCTTTAGAAACAGACTTCTCCAGTGTGGGTCCCCCATGGGCCACAACTGCCAGAACATCTGGTCCTGTACAGGCTGCTCTCTGCAGGTCACAGCTCTTGCCAGGAACCTGCTCCTGACTGGGCTCTTCATGGGCTGCAGCTTCCGTCAGGTATGTCCACCCGCTTCAGCATGGGGTTCCTCATGGCCTGCAGTATGGATATCTGCTCCAGACTGGTCCTCCATGAGCTCTAAAATGACAACCTGCTTTGACACAGTCTTGTCCTTAGGCCGCAAGGGAATCTCTGCTTTGGCACTTGGAGCACCTCCTCCCCTTCCCTGCCACTGACCTGAGTGTCTGCAGGGCTGTTCCTCCTGCATTTTTTTTCCTCACTCCGCTCTCATGGCTGCTGCACATGGTCCTTTACAATTTCTAATACATATGTTATCACAGACATGTCACCGGCATCACTTAAAGACTTGGCATTGGGCAGTCATGGGTCTGTTTTGGAATTGGCTGCAGCTTGCTCTGTCAAGTATCAGGACAACTCCTGGTCTCTTCTCAGAGGGGCCCATGTGAAATGAATACATTGGTTGAAAAGCTCTGTTCCCAACCAGAGAATAATCTTCAGAAAGCTGAACAAATGAAAACCAAGGTCTATTGTTTTCTCAAGTAAGGCACTGCAATGACCAATGAGAAGACAAACAAGCGATTCTTAGCCTAAAATTTTACAGTTGATTAGATACTGATTTGAAGACTCTACTGTGGAGTACAGTCCCACCCAACTTCCTACCACATTCCTTGTGCCTGCTTCCTCATCAGGAATGGATCAGTCTTTTGGGAATTAAAAAAATGAACATAGCTAGATTTTCATATTCTTACTGAAAAACTTCCTGGAAAACGCCTATTTGCATTTTTTAGCTCTGAAAGATCCACTGTCATTCCAATTTTTTCTGAAATTTAGTATGTGTTGTCAGGGTAGAAGGTAGAGGAGCATCTGGAGTTAGCTGAATGAGGTACTTCCAAAAGAAAGATATTTAAACCAGTTTTTCTTACTGGGATTTTTTTCTGTATATAGACTAGAGGACCAAACCACAATCCTAACTGCACTCTTTACTGCCTCAGTTGCTCAACACGTGCTCTAGAGAATCGTGACAGGAATCAGTCATTCCAGAAAGACAACAACAAAATTAAGAAGCAAAATCATCTGTTGGACAAATGCAAGCTGTAGAATCCAAAGGTAACAGATGACTGTGCACACATTCACAAGACAGAGCTGCCGCACAGCTGACCAACCTGACACATTTCACGTCACTGATGTTGCTCCAGGGGAAATGCGACTGTCATTGGGTCCAAAAGCCTACAGGCAGCTAACATCATCTGGAGTCTGAACACTGGTGAAAGCTTGGAAGGAGAAAGAGAAAATAACCTAGCTACAGTCTACATCAAAAGGCATTTATTTGGGGCAATGAAAGGTACGTACAGCAACAGAAGTATTCAGAAGACACTAAAACATTTTCGTGTGTGATCTGAATGCTCAAGAGGGAAGAGTGGAGTAATACACAAACTTTCTTCTCAGTTTCTGGTGCAGGCACTGAAATCTGGAGAACCAAATATGTTCTGGGAAAGTATGCACTTTACCCTTGCTTGTTTAACAGAGGCTGCAAGAAAAAGGAGACTACACCCACAGTAATACCTCCCTACTACTCCTGCTAGTTCTATAAAAATAAGAGTAGGTCAAGTATTTGAGAGCTATTACGAAACTCCTCTACTCCTCCACATCAAAACCCCATAAACAAAGAAGTCTTCAAGGATCTGCTCTACCAGGCTTGTCTCCTTCATAAACTTCTGCCAGAAAAATTGCACCAGCTGGAAGTGGCAGCCGGGAATTAGACGCCATATAGCAAATTTAACCCTGCTGGAAACAAAATTGTGATGCAGAAAATTTATGCCAACGGGAAAAGCATTTGGGTTGGCTTTACTCACACCACAGATTCAAATGGGGATTTTTTTTCTGGCAGAGAGATTACTTCTGCTTTTCCAAGAAGGGACTTAATTGGCCAAGCTGCAGCAACTTTTAGGTCAAAGTGGTTTAAAGAGCTCAAATACCCAAATTTTTCAAACTGTCTTGAAAGCCTGTTACAACAACAACAACAACAACAAGTTAACTGTCTATATTCTGATATGTCTCAAAGATTTTTGAAATAAGGTCTCCAAAGAACATTTTTCAAATACGTCAAGTAAAAATTGTTCCAAAGCTTGCTCTCTTGGTATACACACATTTACAAAACAAATAACCCATCAACCTCACAACCTCTATTTCATATAGTTCAGATCACTTTGAAAAAAACTACACTGAAGAGAGACTGTTCTGAACACTTATACTCTAAACAAAGTCACTATAAAAGTCTCAAAAAGTTTCAAGATCTTGTCCCAGAAAGCTCTCCTAACTCTCCCATGCAAATCACGGTCACCACAAAAATCTCGAAAGTTACAAATTCTTGTCCCAGAAAGTTCTCCTAACTCTCCCATGCAAGTCAAAAGCCAGAAGCAGCGTGTTCCTCTAGTCCTTCTTCTCCTTTATGAGATACTAGGATTTTTTCTGCGCATCAACAGAGGAGGGATGGACGCAGGGAAACTGACAACAATTTGCACGTGAATTTTTAAGAGAAATGATCCCTGACTGAACTTGGACAGTAAGAGTTAAGCAACTGTCCTGGTTGTTCAGGCACCAGAGGAACTACTCTGAATGGTAAATCAGTAGCAAGGGGTTTTATTTATTAGCATGAGCTGTAAACTGAACCAATGGACTATGGGCCAGTAAGCTACTGCCTGAGACGAATACATGAGGAGTATGTTTTTTTAATGCCTTCTTGACAGGACATGAAAAGAGGGCTGGAGGAACATGACAGTACCAAGAAAAACAACAATACGATGAACAGTAAGCAAGAAGGTGGAAGGAAAAGAATATAAGAGCAATCTGTTTCTTTAATCACTATAACCATCAACAGATAAAACTGTTTAAAAAGGGAAAAATATTACCTGATCTCAAATATCCATAGTTTCCAATTGCAAAATACAGCATAATCCCTATTTCATGTCATCAAATACACTGACAAGAGTGGGTGAGATGGGAAAAAATAGAAGAAAGCAGGAGACCTAGAACCATGTAGCAGTCTTCAGCTTCAGCCAAAACATTTCCCAAGGTAAAATTCTCTAATAACTAGAAGTTCTATAAATATTATTTTAGCTCTTATTCAAAGCCTTAAAAAATTGAACAACAAAAGCTTTAAGTGCAATATTAGCTTGTTCAACTCTTCAGGCCAAAGGCATTACCAAATACTGTCTGAAAACCAAAAAAAGTGCTCTTAGGCAATGTATTTTATTTGTACCTTTTTTTTGACCTCCTGTAATTAAAATCAGAAGAAGCTCTAGGATTGTCTCCAGAATTACCCTGATTGAGCAGGGAGGTCGGACCAGATGAACTCACTGAAGTCTCTTCCAACCTTACCCATTCTGTGAACATACCGACACAAAATTAGGCTTTGCAACAACTTGTGGATACTGCCTCCTCTCCTCCTCACAGTACCACATCACCTAACATGACTATGCATACTCACTTCTAGAAATCTTTTGAAGATGAAAAAGCCTAAAAATCTGCTCACAAAAAGTACCTCAGCAATATCACTAACATACATACGTTAAAATTATATTAATAATGAAAACTCAAGCTATTCAAACTGCCTGTGTGAATGTAATTTGGCCCCTTGTGTGAACACAGCACAGCCCATGATTACTTATCACAGACACTTCACCCACGGCACACTTGCCTTATTCCATGCATAAGCCTATGCTCTCCTCAAGAATGGAATACTGTCAGGAAATCGAAAGACTCCTGTACAGAGTCCTCACCTGCTTTGGCTGCAGAATGGGGCAAGTACACAGCCACAACTTACATAGGCCAGGACTGGTCACACGTGCTCACTCCAGAAAGGCCAATACTTTACTTATTTGGTTTCAGATGGAGAAAGAAAGGAGCCAAGAAGTGACTCAGTGCCAGAGCATTTCTAATGGAAGCACAAGAAGCCCTCATAGATATAATTACTCATAGACATAGTCTATGCAGAATTATAGACATCCTTAACCCCAGACATGCAAGTCTTTGACTTCTGGGTGTCCCTTCTGATCATTAGTGCTAGAGCATTAATGGAGGAACTTTCTGCACCCATGGGTGTCTGCAGTATGAAAAAGGAGACACAAAGAAAAGAGTAGGTAAAGACTCAAAGTGAATTTTTATGCAGAAATGAAAGGATATGATTTCTGGCACATCTCTACATTCTTTTATACAATTTCATTTTTGTCCTACTCCCATTTCACCATGTGAAAATTCCGTAATTTGAAATCATACCCAAATGTACATCAGTCATCAACAGAGTTTAAATCTTTTAATCATCCACACTGTTACTTTGTGAAAAATGGTTGGATGTCATGTTTTGTGGACTAGGCCTTAGAAGGAAACAAGACACTTGGCTTGCGGCTTTCACAGATATTTGTTGATAGTTAAGGAATGGCAGGATTTAATGATCTTGGACTTCATTCCACACATAAAAGGGAACTACATTCTAGGACAAAGTTTCCCAATATGTGGTCTGTAAAACATCAGACGGTGGTCCAAAAAATAATCATAAAAATGTATTTTTAAAAACATACATTCCCTTACATGTTAGCAAGAAAACATTATTGAGGAAATACAAAAAAATAAAAACATTCCAGGTTTAGCCTAACTAAATAGCACTATAAGGCATAAGAAAATGTGACATTTCACAAGATGATCCTTGCATTTTTTAAGGAAATTAAATGTTCTCGAAGCAACACATTCTCCTTTAACATTTAAGTTTGAAAACACTTTCTTCTGTTCTACTGAATTTCCTGAGTCCCCTCCAGAAAATGCCTTCTTACATCCAGTATGTTCCTCTCTTCATCTTACTTCCCTAAGCTGTTAACCTGCTTTTTCCAGATCTCACCATTTCCTCTATTATCATTCTCTTTAGAGACACCCATTAAAGTCACCTACTGAAGCAATCCATCCATCCACTGTGCACCTTTTGCCTATTTTCATTAACAAACTCTGCCTCAAGTATTCTGGTTCACTCTGAATTTCCAACAGTTACCGCTGTTGGAACATCCTTCGTTTCACTTGTTCAGCGATAGGAATCTCCTTTCTCAGGAACCTCATTTTACCCATCACTTTTTTTAAAATTACAGATACCTAGTTCATACCCTATCCCTGCTCTCTGGGTTAAGATCCAGATATAGCTACCCAGCCCTTGTTTTTCACAGTCTTCTTTTCAGGATTAATTTTCCTTTCTAATGTCCTTGTATCTTCTCTATTGTTATGTGTTAATAAATACTCTTAATTGCTTGGTTTTTTAAGCCAGACAAACAAGCAGCAATGACTACGTTAAATCTTAATACCAAAACAGCTCTGAAGAGACAGCAAACAAAGAATACTGGAGACATACTTGGAGCTCACAAGTACAATAACAGTAGCATACCTGAGACAGTCTTCCTCAAAATCAGTATTTCTGCTCTCCTATCTCCAATATACCACTGCTACAAAATTCAAGCACGCCAAATAAAAAAATCATTAAAAAAACCCAACAGCCACCTTTTTATTTCAAGTACATAACATTTAACTTGAAACACCATTTCCATGTGTTGCTCTCATGCTTCATTCTTCATCAGTTTAAAAACTAGAGTTTTTAAACCTTTTTTACTGAGGTGTTTTACTAAAACTTAAAACTTCTTGATTTAAAACAACATACAACCTTTAAATTATATATGCTGATCAACGTATACGCATTTCACCTATTTATGTGTATTACTAAGTACTGAATTGATTATTCCCTTTTTTCCAAGACAAGTATTTTCATAAGTCTTGTAAGTGACAAACTGTATCTGCATGAGAACAGACTTACTAAAAGCAAAAAAAGAATTTTAAACTCAACTAAAAGTGCTTAGGTATGTTACATATTTAAAAAACTGGAAAAACTACTTTGCATCTAAAACTAAAATAATTACGTTATTTGGGGCTATCAAGCATAACTAGATAAATGATCAGAAAAGTAAAATTTCAGAACTGATTTATTCCTTGGCAATTCTATTAATATATTAGGAAGAACAAACTGTTTTACTTCTGTTTTCAGTTTCAAATGGATTTAAATTAAATTTGAATAAAGTAAGAACTGGTTGAAACATTTTTTAAACAAGAAGACTATCCACTTGATATTCATAAAACATACTGCTGTATGAATTGATCTTGACATGTCAGCAAATTCTGTTTCCCAGCATCTGGTAGTTGAGAGCTTTTGCTTTTCCGAGCACTTTGGCAAGACGCATGTAACTGTTGGATATGTAGGCTGGGGTGTGTGCTTTTTGTTTTGATTTGTTTTTAATTTGAGAATACATTCAGCCTGCAGTAACATGCATATTCATCATGAAATTTTACGTTTACATATATTTCTTTAATTAAAAGTTCAAGTTAATGCGTTTAAATACAGGTTTGATACAGCTTTCTACAAAGCCTCTTTATATGGCCTCTAAAATTATTTGCACCTTATTCTGACATACTTGCAAGAGCTTCTAGATCAATTAAATGATTTTTCACCATCATGGTTAAACTATTATATCTTCTGAAATACTTTATGACACAGAAAGAATAAACCCAATATTTGATTCGTGTTAGCAATTGAGGAAAATCATACAAAAATGTTTTGTTTGCTACTGAGATCAATATATAAAAAATATATTAAAAAGACATGTTTCCTTGGAATCTGGGCCTTTTTTTTTTTTTTAGCGCAATAAGAAAATACAGATTTCCAGCTTCTCAGGAAAATTAAGTTTGCATACCAGCACAGAATATCCCCGGGACTTCACTCCGGAATATAACAGTTCGTACTTTCTTATCAGATTTCAAAGCATCCACAGCTTTTGACATCTACAGAGAAAAGGAGGAAGGGGAATAACCAAACACTTTTTAAAGTGCTTCATTCCAATACTTTACCTTTATACTAAAAACTATTCTTTTCACTTACCATTTTTACAAGATTTTTGCTAAGTGCATTCTTGGCATGAGATCTGTTTAATCCAAGCACCACAATTCCTGGAGGAGAAGAAAAATCACATCATTGTTAGAATGGGTCTCATCTATGTAAGTTATTATTATTTTCAAATTATACAAAAGGCATCGAGAACTGAAAAAAAATGCTAGTGTAATCACTACTGAGTTTCTGAAAGAAAATAAACTGATTTATACTTTTCAATACTCAACAGAAATTACACTTACTTTAAGGATAAAAATACGGCCCTAACACCTTCATGTAGAAACAGTTCTTAGAAAGGTTGAAAGTAGAATTACACATTTTCCTGTTTGTACATGAAGTGCTGACATGTAATCAGGAAAGATGCTTAATTGTAAAGCACATTTCCTTATTTAGAGAGCCTATCTCCAGAGACTTCTTAAAGCATGAAGTGCCATCACAGCAAAGACTAGCAACTCCCATACAGGTAAAAGGAAGTCATAAACATAGAAAGAATGCCACCAATGGGAAACGTGTACTTTTGTTTAAAAAGGAACAAAATCACACAAAAATTCTCCCCTGAAACACAAAGATCAAGCTCGATGCTCGGCACATGGCTCCAAAGACACATTCACAGCTCCCTTAGTCCAGCTACAGACCAATTGTCTCATTGACTGATTACCTGTGCATTGGTTTGAATGCTGCAGCAGAAACAAAAACCGTCTTTATTTTTCCCCCCTCACCTTAACAGGCATGATTATCAAACAGGAAAATTCTGAAAAGTTTATTGTGATAGTGCCTAAGTTTACCATGGCTATAGCAATCTTTTAGACAATTACTGCCTGAACCCAATGCAACCACCTGAGTTCAAAACACCAGCATACAGTCCTGATCCTGCCCTGGTAACATTTTATCAATCAGGACCTTTTAGGCAGAGAATGCAAGGGTAAAGGGAGAAAAAGGGCTAGGGTACCCAACAGGAATGAAAGGCAGAAAGGGAGCTCTATGTCAAAGAAAAATGCCCACAGTATTGCCATCAACCTACAAGATGAAAAAACAAATTCCAGAAACTCAGTATTTGCCCAAGTGACTACCACTTCACCACTCAGCTTTGAATGTACAATCTATGCATAATCTTGCTCTCGTAGCCTTCCCTGTCATCGCAGTGCATTCTGCTTCTTCTCTTTCCAGAAAAGCTGTCCTCCCTAAGGACTGACCCTTTCGTGTTTGAGCTCCCTCCCTTCCCTCTGCTTCCTCCCGCATGTAGGTGCATACACACGCGCACAAGACAAGATTAAAAAGAGCTCCTGCTCCTTCTGCAGTTTCCAATTTGAAGGCAAAGTCTTCCATTTGCAAGCTACCACTCTCAAGATTCAAATAAAAGTGGTGTCAAATGCAAGTAATAAAGCATACCTGTCTTTCTTACTTCTAAAGTACAGTCAATTGCTAAGTATAGATACCTCCTAAAAGTGGACAGGACCCAGGTCAACCTAAATGACCTTCACTCCCTTCTTCTACAAGCCTGAACTCCCACATGTTTATCTCTGTGGCTAGATAGAGGACCGCCTGCAAAGGTCGTTATTCAGCACTTACATAGGAATCTGTTTATGTTCTGCTAAGCAAAAACGAGTGGTGCTGTAGCACTTTTCTTCAGCTGTTACAACTTCTTCTCCAGGAGGAGGATCGCTCCATATTCAAATACTCCATATGTTCAACACAAGTAGATTAGGCAAAAGCAACATCCCACGTTAAAGCAACAAAAAGACCCTTCACCCTGACTTCACTTTGATTTTCAGGTACTACAAATCCCATGCTTGAATAAACTAGAGACGCTATTATTCAGTCAGGAAATATAGTCCTTTTCAGAAGCATGTTATACTTAATGGCAATGACACTTGATGACACTTGAATTTTTCTTCTCCCCACTGGAGCCCAAAGAGCTACTCCACCACCAACAACAGGAGGAAGTTCCAGTATTCAGAAGGAAGTTCCAGTTAACATTAAAGCACTTTAAATATTTTTTCCCACAAAGGAATGATCCTTGAAGACAAATCATACAAGTCGATTTATCTTAGCAGCGTTGTATCAAGTCACAAAATTACCACTTCTGCTTCTACAGAAGTAAAAGATAAAAATGGCACCCACCCAGCTGTTCTCATTTAAGAAAAAGAATATGAAGTAAGAATTGCAAAAGAAAAGTATAAAAGGTTTGCAAGGGACATCAACATACTGCAGTGACATATACAAAAGACATTCCTTGCAGTCACATTTGAATCAGTTTTGTTCTGATATGCCATTACTACAAGACCTGAGCATCCTGAAGATGGAAGGGACCTCAAAGATCATCTAGTTCCAAGCCCCCTGCAGGGACACCTGGCACTAGACCAGGTTGTCCAGAGCACCATCCGAGCTGGCCTTGAACATCTCCAGGGATGGGATATCCACAGCTTCTCTGGGCAACCAGTTTCAGGCCCTAACAGTAAAGAATTTCATCTTAATATCTAATCCAAACCTGCTCTCTTTCAGTTTAAAGCCCTTGTCCCATCACTGTATGGCATTGTAAAAAAGTCCCTCTCCTGATTTCTTGTAGGTTCCCTTGAGGTACTGGAATGTCACAGTAAGGCCACTCCAAAGCCTAATCTTCAGGCTGAACAATCCCAGTTGTCCTAGCCTTTTCTCACAGGAGAGGTGCTCCAGCCCTCTAATCATATTCATGGCTCCTCTGGACTTGCTCCAA
>VZTA01027337.1:0-10069 GCA_013398855.1 Mohoua ochrocephala
CCAAGCTGAGTGGTGCTGTTGATACAACTGAGGGAAGAGACACCATCCAGAGATGTGGACAGGCTTGAGGAGTGGTCCCATGTGAACCTCATGAAGTTCAACAAATCCAAGTGTAAGGTCCAGCACCTGGGTTGGGGCAATCCCCAGTAGCAACACAGACTGGAGGATGAATGGATTGAGAGCAAAGAAGGGCTTGGGAATATTGGTAAATTTAAGTAAGAGCCAGCAATGTGCCCTTGCAGCCCAGAAAGCCAGTAGGATCCTGGCATACATAAAAAGCAGCATAGCAAGCAGGTCATGGGAGATCACACTGCCCCTCTACTCTGCTCTCCTTAGACCCCGTATGGAGCACTGAGTCCAGCTCTGGAGCCCTCAGCAGAAGAAAGACATTGACATGTTGGAATGGGTTGACATGAGGTCCATGGAAATGGTCAGAGGGCTTCTCCCTTTCAAAAAGAAAAGCTGAGAGGGTTGGGGTGGTTTATCTTGGAAAAAAAGAAGGCTCCAGGCAGACCTTATAGCAGCCTTTCCATACTTACAGGGGGCCTACAAGAAAGAGAAATAATGACTTTTTACCAGGGGACATACTGATAATATGAGAGGAACATTTGTAACTAAAGAGGGTAGATTTAGATTACACAAAAGGAAGGAATTCTGGAATAGACTGCCCAGAGAAGCTGCAAAGGTGGAAGTTTTAAGGGTCAAGTTGGACAGGGCATTGAGGAATCTGGTTTGGTGAAAGGTGTCCCTTCCTGTGGTGGTGGGGTTGGACTAGATGATCTTTAAAAGTCCCTTCCAACCCAAACTATTCCCTGGTTCATTGATTCTATGATGTGTAAAGCAGAAAAAAGTAGTAATACAACCTACCGTATCACCGTAGCTGGGTTAGATCCTTTTTGGCCTTGTAAGCTATGAATATGTAGATTTGGGACCATAATTCACGCACAGAATTCCTCTGACACAATTTTTTCCCATATGTATAAAACATATGCACTGTACTGACCTAAAGTCTAAAATGGCATTTTGTGAATAATTATAAACAGAGTAAATAAAAACATTCCTTATAATGATATTCTAATAATTGCATTTTGAAAAAATGAATCCTAATCATTCATAATATCTGATTATCTAATTTAACAGGCCAGGATTATGGCACAGCAATTAAGCAGTGAAGGAATTTCAATTGAGTTATTACCTGTGTACCTAGCTTTCACAAACGGATGAATTAATCAGGAATCAATGAAGACAATCTCCCTTAGTTTCAGGCTCAGCAAATTACTCAATATGGTGATGAATCAATGAGAATCCAGCAGAAGTCAGTGGAGTCAGTTTATTGCTGGAGGAAAGGATAGGGAGAGGACAGAGAGTAGGGAGTAAGATGATTAATAAAATCAGAAAGGAGGCACGTGAGAAATGGCAAATAAATTAGGAGCAGAAGCCAATGGGTATGGGATCTGGTGGTGTATATTTTTTGGAAGAAGGTTGGAACTGTAATGGATACCTTTTCTTATCTCGAGGGAATTCTGATATCGTTTCTAACAGCTTGGCAGTACCAGGGAAGAAGCAGGTAGGACATTCATCATACAACTGACAGTATGCCCACTAGCATAATTTTTTGGATGTAAAACCAAAGGAAAGAACATTAGAGAGTACAGCTTGCTGAAGTTTGGGAGCGTGTTGCCAGCAGAGCCTGCCCTGTACTGGATATGCTTCTGACTCCGTTTCTCACAGAAGCTCCCTCTTTTCCTAATGCAGTGCTAATGCTGTGGACAGGGCAGGCTACTCCCTGTGATTCCATTCCTCAGCAGAAAAAAAAATAGGTTACTGTTATCGTGTGAGAGACACCCTAACCTCTCTTCAGCACATCCCTCTCCCTTTTTTTCCCGTAGCCCAGAACAATGGTGGGATGCCACTAGTTTTAATCTTTGATTATGTTATTAAATTAATTCATTTTCCTTTTTTTTGCTCATGATTTTTTTTTTCTTTAGATATTTGAATTTTTATCTGTATCCAGGGAAAAAAATGTACAAGCCCTTCCTGTGTTTCACTGACAATCTGGGTAGAGTCTAAAGATCTTAGGAAGACATCTGTGTTTGAAACCTGGCTCAACCGGGTGTAAATTTAAGTTTTTTGTTTGCCTGTGGGTTGGTTTGCTATTCTAGGGGATTTTTTGTTTTTTGCTTTTCCCCAGCCACAGTATTCCTTCTATTACCATAAAGTGAGTAAAAGCACATCCCAATTTAACTGCATTTAAAACTGTGTTTCGAGAACTTTACACCAAAGATACTTAAAACCCATAGGAAATACATGAAAACCTAAAATATATTGAGGTTGTCTTTCCTGCTGTGTTGTATCCCATTACATTAGGCCCATATACTTTTAAGTTTCCATTTGTTATGACAGTAATTCTTTTTCTTCTCTGGCAAACCTTCCATCACAGGCTTTCTGCTACCCCTTATGGAAATGGACCCTTGTAGTCTCCTCAGCTCATCTGCTGATCTTCTCTATTACCTCCCTATAAATTCCAGGTTTTCACTGGGTTCACAACAAATACCAGTTTAAGTATACAAGATGATTGAGCAATCAATAAGAGACATTTTTATCAATATTTAGGTGATTAAAAAAAACCCAGACAGTGGCACCTCTCTAGATTTGATGCCAAAATAAATGCTTATAGTCGGATAATTCCTACATTGTAGAAAGAGAAAGTAGGAATGTAGCATGTGTATAGCTGACTTCCCTGGGCAAAGGTTACAAAAAACTAAATGATATAGCAAAGTTACAAAATCAAACAGAATGTTTATGTTATATTTAGACAGTCATTAAATTTCTACAAGAAAATATTAGTTTCCCTTTAAGCTGGGACTTAAATAGTCTAGAGACAAATAATAAGTGTTCATTCTAAAACATCACATTTGTTTGTGGGATGGAAAAGCCTTTGGCTAGAACAGTTCAAATGCTTTCTGGCTTCTAGAAAGTATTTTTAGCTGCTTATTTTCTTTACACGTTGAAAGTTGTAACCCAACTTGAGCTTTTACCCATACACATGCAAAACTGGCAACAAAGTTACTAGCTATGCTGAATCAATTTTAGTCACTGATTTATTTAAAACATATTTTTGGAGTGCATACACAGCTTAAAATAAAATATTTGATAAATATTTCAAATGGTGATAAATATTAACATCAAATAATGAACTCTAAGTGTAAATAAGTTTGCCAGTCCCTCAATGGACTTAGCATGACTGCTTGCTTAAGTTAAATGTCTGAATGAACCATCTCTCCACCAGGAGATTGTAAAGCCAAAAAATCTCTAGACTTTTTTAGGCAGAGGAAAGAGGTAAATGTGAATGTCAATATCCTTTTCTGCTCTGAATTATCTGCTGTTCAACCTTAAAGACCCATTTGGAAAGGGCTGGCTACTACTACAGTGAATGAGTACTGAGACAATTTCTGAGACAGGAAAGGTCCCAGCTTTGTAAAGCTGTTTTAAAATTGCAGAGCTATCAAAACCAAGTGCCCAAGTTCTTTGTAAATGTTAAGCATAGGACCTGGGAATTTTTTTATTATCTCCATGGTATCTTCAAAGTTGGAACTGCAAGTGGCTCAAAGAATTGATTACTGATTACTGCAATTTTCTACATCACCAAATTTAGAGATTTAACATGTTCTGCAATTAGCTGGTGGTCTCGCATTATCCACCTATGCAATGCCAATGAAGTAGCTGAATAAATGAAGTGTGATACAGATAAAATCAATGTTAGTTCAAAGGCTGAAGTCTGAAGAACCTTTTAATCATTTCTAGTATCTCGTACCAATGGACTGAATCATGAACTTCTCACTGACAAAAAACATAACCGCACTGTTCCTAAAATCTGTGGCACGACTTCTGTTTCCTTCAGCGGGAGAAGGCTCAATCTAACAGACTGCTCTCTTTATCCCACAGGTCTTCCTGATCTTTTAAAGAAGGATCTCATCTCTATGTGGATTTTGGGAATAATGCTATAATTTTAAATTCATTATTTTAAATTTTTAAGACTAACAAATTTGCAAAGTCATTCATCAATTCATCTGATGAAGAAGACTCATGTTGCTTCTCTAACATTTCCTAATTGAAGTGACTGAAACACATTTGCAAGTCCATGTGCTCTTGTAAGACGAGCATGCCAGCTATTCAGGACATAGACATGGGCAGGGGAACACCTCAAAATTTAACCACTTATTCTATGTTTGACCTATGAGTCAGATCACTCAGAGGGAGATCAGCTTCTGCAAATCTAGAAAAAGAAGATGCAGAAACTCCCCCATGGTTTGTGCATAGTTTGTTATTGTCCCAAACATTAAAAGTATTACAGTCTTAAAAACTCTTAAATATTGCGATAAATACTAAACAGTAAACATGACATCTGACAATTTTAAAGACTTAGAGATCCAAGTTAAAATTCCTAAAGAACTTCTATAGGAAAATCTACTGTCTGTCACAGATCCATTGTACTGTGAGTTATTCAAGAAGAGGTGCAGTCTAATGTCTAATGCACTATATATAAATAATTTCCCATCACAACTGCAGGAACTGAAATAATCTCTCATGTGTTAAAAGTACCTGAGTAAAAAAAAAAAAAAGACAGAAAATAAAAAAAATATTTCTCATCTCCTTGCAAAAGAAACAGCCAATGTTCACAAACAAGTTTTCAATTCGTAGTCTTTAACTTCACCTTCAAACTTTCTTTCAGACTGGACTACTTGCTGAAGCACTATTTATGTCTTATTTCATATTATTGCACCCAAATTAAAAAAAAAAAAAACAACAAAAGTAAACACACAAGCAAAGCAAAAACAGCCCAAGCAAAAGTTTTTATGACAGTAGTTCAATGACATTTACAATTGATTCAACGCCCACTGACACCAAACTTTGAATCAGACGTGCTGTGTCTAGATGAATGTCTGCAATCAGGCTTTGTGCAATGTTGCATACACGAAAGCTAAAGACTCTTTGAAATTTTGGATTTTTAGCATTGACACAAGGTCTAGCTACTGTCACCAGTTTTGAAATCACAGCAGACTATTTGATACATTTCATTCATTTGCATGTAAGTTAACATATTGCTCAAGAAAAAGCCAATTTATTTAAAGAGTCATGATGAGTAACTCAATGCAATGTTGTTAAATAATAACAGTAACTCAGTAACTCAGTGCAATGTTCTTAAAACTGTCACTTGTCTGTTGAATGTGAATTTTATTATATAGTGATGAATAGCACCTTAAATAATAATACAGTTATACAATGATGGATGTAAATTTTGTTCTAACTTACAGCTAAAGTGTTCTACAAGAACAAAAGAGAAAGCATATGTTTAATGTTATGAAATTCCATGGTCTTAAAAGAAACTTAGGTCCTCAAATTAAGTTTAGTATATTTTCAAATGCTTTGACCACAAGGATAAGAAAAATGATTAAATGTTAAATGTACATGAAAATGGTTTAGTATACTTGAAACTAAATTCTTTGGGACCTCTGAGTTAACCGCAAGACAACGGGACCTAAACTAAGAAATTTTAATCATTATAAACATAAAAAATGTTAATCATTATAACATAAAAAAAAAAAACAAAAAACATTGAATTAATCAGATTTCCAAAAATACCATTGTGTCTGAGACATTATCTGGAAAAGAACTACTCCCCGAGTGTGAACCTAATAGAATATATGACACCTCATACACCCAGCATTCAAGCACCATGATCTGGAAGGTAATTCCACACAGACCAGAACTCTTAAAAAGGACTTTCTTGTACAATGCCTTGCTCTTTCAAAAAGGGCATTATGCTTTTTCAATACTTTTCCCAGGAAAATCTGGGTGCCATGCAGTCAAAGCTAAAGGATGCGTATTTTTCTTTTACACATCTTTATGATTTACTATACATGCCCCCCATTTGATTTTGGCACCAAGTCTTGTAAAATGGGTTCAAACTTCAACTTGAGCAGTGGTATGGGACCTACTAAAAAAGTATGACAAGTATCAGAACTAGAAGTTTTAATAGTTCTGTACTGATCAGGTTTGCATTGCATCAAAACAGACACAATCAGAAAAACCCAAAAAACCCTAGCTGTGAAAGACAATTACTTTTAAAGTGAATTCCTTTCACAGAAAAGCAGATGGTCCCATAATGAATATCTTTAACATTCTTATTAAGTAACAAGGTTGCTGCTTTGTGTGTTTGGGTGTTTTATAGGAATACAAATGCAAGTTAGTCTACCCATATTCATATTCTTATCATTCCATCTTAGCCATGTAAAAGACTATAAAGCATTAAATTTGTATTTTCCGTATTACTTTTTATCTTGTGATGACCTCTCCTGGTTGAGCTGTTCATTAGCCTTGATTCCAGAAGAGTGTTTTCATCCCTCCATGCTTAGTAAAAAAAAATTGCAGAAATATTAAGAATTTATTGCCAGGGTATGAAAACATGACCATGAATAGAATTGACAGTAAGATCTGAGCATTAGTGTGTGTGATATTGTATCACAGTGCATGTTTATTATACTACAGGATGGGCTTTCAACACCCGCTTCATCTCGAGATAAAACTGAATGAGATTAAAAGCTTTCAACACGATCACTTCTGAATCAGTATTACTGAGTTTCCATTTTAAAGACAGAGATAGATTTACTAGCTTTGCAAAGTAAACAAACATCTGGGATGCAGTATATTCACATAAGCAATGTCCAGTTCTATTCTTTCTGAAAACTGTATCTTTTTCTATGCCAGCACAAGCAGACTGTAAGAAAATACTGAATTGCAAGCTCATATGCAGGGATTTGTAATTCACTGTACACCCTAAGTCTCGCATGCTTCCTAAAAAATACTGTAAAGAACAAATTTGATGTTGCTAATTACTTCAAAGCCAAAACATAGAGTAACAGTGGAGGAGAAAATGAAACAGTGGTTGGAAATAAGTTTTACATCAAAACTGAATTTCACACAGGTTTTAATTCTTTCAGAAGTATTCCCAACATGATGTTCAAAATCGACAGAGAGAAGAAAAAAAAAAGAAAAAAAAAAGAAAGATAAAAACTAAGTACATCATATTGTCAACAGAGAACAAAATTCTCCAATCCCATTCACAATCAGTTGCATACAAAGTTACAAACAACCCCAGAAGATAGAGTACGGTGACAAAATACAGCACAGTGACCAGTTTGTACAGCAAAGCATGAAACAGAATAACCAGTGAAGTGGTGCACCAAAACACTGTGACACAGCACTCGAGTTCCCACTGTGGTACCACTTCCCAAGCACCCGTAAGCCTTTACAAGAATTTTCAGCATGTACTGCAATGTGAACAATCCTCTTGTAAATTTAAGGCTGACGTGTACTTCTAGCTATATCTGTGTTTCCAGTAAACAAATCTAGCTCCATTTCACTTTCAGAAGTGAGTCAGAAATGAAATGCCACTCATATACTACATAAGGAGTATAATGTATAAGCTCTTGGTAGGTGAATTAATATAGAGAAGTCTTTGAATAGCTAATTATCAAGATGGGAATGCATATGAGTAAATTGTAATTAAGATTGTATATATATATCCTTTATTCCTGGAATTTCTGGTTACAGTAATGTTATTACAACCATTAACTTCTCAACAAACTTCTTTGAGAAAGAAGTTTGTTGGGAAATCAGATAACCCCACTGTAGGTAATTTTCAAGTTAAACTACAGCCATTGGTTGCTGAGTGACAAAAACAAACAAAAAAGCTCCGATACCCTGTTAGAGAAAAGCAGAGACTTTGTCTTCAAAGAACAGATTTCTGACAACCTAAATAATGAATCCTCACCCCCACACATTCCTGTTATGCAGAGCCTGAGAGATGACCATGAAGAAATAATATTGCTAAGAAAAAATGTACAGTTGGTCAAAACTAAGAAGTAAACCTCAGGATCGATACTTCTCCTAATTCAAAGGTAGGAAAACAACTGAACATCCTATAGCCCCTGAGACCTAGATAACAATACAGACACTGCTGTGCATGTTTGTTGACACATAAACAAATATACAAGTGCAAATAAATCCTGGAATAACACTGTTTTGTTTTTCAATAGGTTATCAGATGATAATAGATAGAAACCCATTGAGAAAGCATAGCAGTTCTCCAATTCCCTAATCATTGCATTGTTCATTCCCGCCCCCAAGGAAACAGTTAAATAAATAAATAAATAAATAGCGGGATCCACACAGATCTCTATGCAGTGTATACATTACATTCTGTGACAATTCCCTGCTTGGTCAGTAGAATCAACTCCCATTCACATGTATACAATCCCAGCACATCTATCTGTAACATTTCAATACACTTCCTTCCTCTATAAACAGCCGATTATGCCAGCAGTGTGATGATGATGATTCTATAAAAATGCACTGTTTCATTTCAGTGTGCATTTCAAAAATACTTGGCAATTGGCAAATGTTTTACGTGGTCTGAAGAGAAACAACTAAATACTTAATACTGACATCTACTCACAAATGTTTTGCTCAAAACTACAGCTCAGTGCAATGTTAAAGATTTGATCTAATATCCACTGAAATCAATGAATATGCTGTCGTTTTTATACTGATAGCAGAATCGGATTCTGTACAGGTGCTCTACACACCTCTGGTCTGAAGTTCAGCTTTTCAGCAGATGCTTGATCATTTCTCTACTATTTCTGCCTCGCTAGGAGGGCAATTGATGGTCTCCTGAAATACCTTTGCTCATTCTATTATGGGCAGCAAAACTTCACTCTCAAGAAAAGCTTGTCCTGGCTGAGTTCCCTCTCATCAACTCACAATCATTCTTTCCTCTTCAAATGAGACAGAATTTTCTCTTGCTGCTCCTCAATAAAACACTAGTTATGGAAACTGCTCACATCTCCTCTTTTCCCTCACAAAACTGTGGAAGTGAAGTACTTCCAAATGCAAAGTGGGAAAAACCAAAACAAATCAAACCGATGAGCCAAACAAATACTATCCCCAAACTTTGAACAGCTTCTGATTCCTTTCCCCCTCTGACTCCATTGCAGAACCAAGATTATATCACAGAGCGGTCTCTTTCAACTTTCCACACCAGCTACCACTGAAATCACCAAGGAAGATCTGATGGGGAGCACCGCAAACAGTATCAGACCTCAGTGCACACAGACGCATACAAAGAAAAATCAAACACAATCAAACACAATATGCATTAGCAAAAAAAAAATTATCAACCTCACAGAGTTGTGGGAATTTCCCTCTGGCTTATTGCAGAGCTGAAATTGGGCATGTTTCTTAGAGAAGGGTACTTACGAGATGCAGGCAGAGCAGTCCTGGCTCTGCAGCTAATGCTGATGAAAATCCAGAGGAAGAGAGCTGCCCTGCAGCCAGCTCGGGTAACCACAACCATCCTTCACTTCCTGGCTCCCTGTACTCCAAATGCCAGCCGCAGAAGACCTGCTTTTCTCCACTTTGGCCCCCTTCGCTCTCTCTCCTTCTCTTCCTCGGAGGAGGTGTCGAGGAGGTAAAGGGGGCAGGGCTTTACCTTGGGGTAGAAGCCAAACCCCCTCTTCGTCTGCTATCTTTGGGTTTGCAGCAGCAGGATAAGTCCCGGTACTTTTCTTTCCCTTATTTCTCTGTGTTTGTGCGTATCTGTTTCTGTGTCTCCTTCTCAGAGGAAGGGGGGGAAAAAAAAAGAAGAAAAAAAAGCCACGAAGTATCAAATAACAAGGACTGTAGAGGAGAAAAATAAATAATAAAAAAATTTTGAAAAGCAGTCTCCCAAAAGACGTGGGAGGAGGGAGGGAAAAGGGAGATGGAGATGAAGGGAAGGAAGAAAGGCGAAAAAAGCAGTTGGTGCTGCTAATGCTGCTGTTGATGCTACCACTGCAGCTGAGCCCTTCTTCCTGTACAGAGGAGCGCTGCTGAGAGAAGCTTGCAATAACCTCCCAGCTCAGATATATATACACAGTGTACACGCACACACAGCCGGGCAGCCAAACACACACTCACACAGAAGCAGGGAGAGGGGAGGGAGGGAGAGAGAGACACTCCCGCAGCACAG
>VZTA01027352.1:0-26896 GCA_013398855.1 Mohoua ochrocephala
TTTGGTTTTCACATGGAATGAGATATAACACAAATCTAAAGTATTACTGTTTCTGAGAGAGTGGCTCTATTACTGTCAACAAATGCTGATCCTTTTGTCACACAGGTGATAGTAGCTCCAGGATTCAGCATCACTGCTTGCCAGCAGCTCTTTCTCATTTCGGGGGTCAGCAGAAACACCTGTAATTGTGATCAGCTTCATATTCTGTTGTGACAGAAGTCCTGGACTTCCTTGCCACAGGTTCTGTGATTGTGCATACAGTTGTTAGCAAGTCAATAGGTCTTCTGGTTAAGCCCTGGACTGGAGGGCTGTGGGCTGGTGTCTCCACCACACACAAGCCCTGTGACCTCACGAGAGCCACTTTCCACCTCTGTTTCCATTTTCCAACTGAGAGCATTACTTTCATTTTACCTCACTGGGTTGTTGGGTATATTCATTAAGCAGATGGCGTTACGGCAATGCAAACGTCGTTGGAGGATCCTTATGAATATGAATCTCATCACAGCTGTTTTGTCTTCGTCTCTTCTTTGTGGTGGGCTGACTCCAAAATAAAGTGTAGTTGTTGTCCTTTTTTAAGCATTTCACCCTGTCTGCTTTTTGTCTGGCAATGAATTAAAAGGCTTAGCAAGATGTAAACCTCAGCAGGATTTGTTTTTGTCCTGGGGTGACTGTATGATACTGTATTCCCTATCATCTGCTCTATGCCCAGACATGAATCCTGTGCCTTTCTTTGTCTTTAAGCTGGGTCCGAGAGAAAGGGAGAAAAAAAACCCGAGTGGTTTTGTGTCCAAGGACACAGATATGCACTGCCCTGCGTTCTGCTGCTGCGGAGTGGGGGAAAGCACCTTCCTGCTTTTCCCAGATCTTGGCCCTTTTCTTAGGAGAGAGACGGAGAGCCAAACTCCTTTGTTTCCCTGGGACTTTGGCTGCTTCTTCTTTTCTTCTGGACTGCTCAGAAACACCAGAACATCATAAGGAGACCCTACCCCTTAAGCCCGGAGGGGCCCATGCTGAACCCCAGCTCCAGAGAGGAGAGAGCCACAACCCCAAAGGACTCTGAAATCTACCCAGGTTCTCCCCACAGTGTGAGGTTTTATTATTTAGCATTATTCTTTTTTTTCCATGCCTGGGTGCATTTTACTTGTTAAATAAATAGGGGTTTTTTCACTTTTCCTCCAAAGAATTTCTTCCCGAACCTGGTGAGGGAGGGGTGGCTGTAACCTGCCTTTGTCAGAGGACGTTCATTTTGGACGTTCCCCCGAAATTTGTCTCAAACCAGGACAGTTTTCCAAAGAGTTGCATTCAAACAAAACAAAGATATGCTGTAATTTTAAGAAGAGTAGGTTTATATTCCAGCTTAGGTGATAGCAAGGGGAATGGCTTTGATTAAACCAAACAACCTCAAAAAAAAAAATCTAAAGTTTCATGAATCATTGCAGGGGATGTCTCTTGGTACTTCTGACGGGACTGCAGTGACCAGAGGTTTGGGGCAGATCTGCCAAGCCTTTCCTCTACAATGAGTTTCTGCAGGAAAATAGCAGGGCTTTTAAACCATAAATTTAATTTGAGAATGTTTAGTCTTTTAGATAGAGAAAACTCAAAGTGAATGGGTCATAAAGAACAAGAGAGGGAAAAAATGTCAAGAGGGAAAGGTTTGTATGCAGGTCCCTTCCCTGCCCATGCTGGCTCTGCCAGCCATCTCTGCTCCCATGGATTCAGTGGTTTTGCTGGTGTAGGAATTTGGGTCTCTCCCTCAGTCTCCTGAGGTCCAGCTGGTGTCCCTCCTCCCTTGCTGACACCCAGTGCTCACATACTTCTTCTCTCATCTCTGCTCTGCAGGGCCCCATGAGCAGGAGGAGACATCACTTCATTCTCCCTTACAGCTCTCACACATCCATCTGTGGAGAGCGACAGCTTGTGTGCTCCCGGGAGCGAGCCAAGCAAGCTCGTCCTCTGTGCAGTGACTCCCCTGCTCTGGCTGCCACCGTACCCAAATGTTTTCCATGTTCTTTAGCTCTGTGCATGTGCAGTCCTTTCCCAAAGGCACAGGACTGTCCTCCAGGACTTCCTTGAATAAAGAAGTTCGGTTTGTTTGTTGGGCCTTTCTGGTTTTGTTTTTTTAAATTCCTGCATGCTGTGATTTCAATAAAGATAGAGTATAAATAAATCTTGGCAGATCTTCAGCTAACCTAAGCAGACAGAGCTCTAGTGACATTGGTGGGCATGGATAAGTCACCACATCTGAACACGAGTACCAGAGGCTCCATCCTGCTGACACAGAAGACAATGGCAAACCTCCCACTGACTTCATAAGAAGCAGGATCTGACATTTAGGGAAATATCTGGAGAGGTTTGCTTATGGGAACTCCAGAGAACTTACAATAACATACATTTCATTCTTTCCTATGTGTGTCCAAATGTGAGGTCACTTGTTCAATTACACCCCTATTCTTATTCTGTTGGGTAATGAGGGGAAAACAAAAGAGCATTTGCATTTGCTTATAGCACTGTGTTTTTCCCCAAAGCTAACACAATGGCACTAGGCAGTTTTGCTCTTATGAAATGTACCAAGCCAACAAGAAAAAAACCAAAACCCCATAACTGAATAGTTGTAAAATGTTATTGAAAGGATTCATAATGGGTTCCAAGGGGCTTTATGGAATGGCTTTAGGAAAGCTTAATTCTTTAAAATTGTTTTTGAGGTGAACATGTATTTAATTATATTTCAATAGGGTTTAAAGGCCTCCTGTTATTAGCATTGTTCAGTGAAAAGCTCCTATGTTTTTCCAAATGCACCCCTTAATTCAAATCTTTTCCTGCAATTTCATTTTGAGAGAGAAACTGTTTTTAAATGCTGATTACTATTTCTGTGAATCTCAGGCAGGTAAAAGAACGAGTTACTGGAATAATTTTATTTTGATGACCTATCGCTAAAAAGCCTTAAATGACAGTGATTGCAAAGTGGTGCAATTAGGCTGAATAAAGACTACAGATTGTCCTTCCAGGTTCTCTGAAAATGGTACAGCAAGTCTGATTGAAGCAAGATGTCATAACAAATTTGTGTGGTGTGGTAGCTGGAGCCTGCTGGAAGGATATAGGGAAGACGGATGCAGCAAAGGGAGCCATTGTGAATTGTGAAGGAATAGGGCACTGGGCTCCCTCATTTCTCTATTTACCAAAATGACCAAATCCAGGCTGGGTTTAGCTCTCACTGTCCTCTACTTCCAGTGCTGCACTGTCTTGGGTCTGCTCCACAATCTGTCCTGACCCAAAATATTTGCAGTGTTGCATAGCATGACATTTAAAAATGGGCCCTTGGCTTGTTAAATTCTAAAGAGCAATATAGTACAGGGAGAAAAAAGAGTGGGGAAGCACCTCTAAAGACTCAATGAATTTGTTACTTCTTACCTAAGAGCAGGCTTGCTTACCTGTAAGCTCAATACCTCTGTTTTTCTCGTCTTATGCACTAACCAATGCTGCCATTACATCTAGTGGAAACAAAAGTTGCATACCTATAATCTCACTGTATGAATATAAAAGGTTGACTTCTAATTTATTAGCTAGGCTCCCTGCAGGCCAGGACACAGCTGGGTTGTCTCAGTTATGCCATAAAGAGGTTGCTGAAGCAAACCCCTGGGCTAAATCTATGAATGCTCAGCATACTCGTCTGGCTTTTGTAAGGAGGATTAGCATGTCCAGTTCAGAAACGTTACCTGTTCAATCTCAGGCAAGAGTCACAGAGTCAGTCCAGCACATGCTTGACTCCCCTTCTGATATTCATCTATAAAATCTTTTGTTGTAGAATCTTTTTGCAGGAGGTTCCCTTCTGCAAAAAGAGATAGTTGTCAAGAGATGGTATCCCAGCCTCAAGTATGTTGCTGCTTTGGCTCAGCTGCTCTGCCCACTTCAGCAGAGACTCTAACTCTGGAGATTTTCCAAAGCAATTGCCAAAGCAATTTGAGAATGGAATATTTTGCAAATGTTTGGTGACAATCTGAGGTTTCTTTGTAAGAACAGCAACTGGCACTTTTTCTTTGAATTAATGGCTACTGTTCTTGTTGTATCTTTACTGCTAATTTAACTAGTTCCTTTAGAGTACTTTGTACTTGCAGAATGTGTATATAATTTATTATTGCCCCTGCCCAGAGGCAATCACAGTGTGTATCAGATAATGTACAACACAATGAGGACACAGTGAACAAGGAAAAGTCAAGATTATGCAGCTTACAATTGTGACTGTTGCATCAATCATAAGGCTTTTGTCAGTTTATACAGTTTGTCATATTAGCCAAGAAATGGAAATGGAGTTGACAAGGCAAGTTGAAAGAAGCACATCCTCAGACGTGTAGCAAAAGCACTTTTTAATGTAACTTTAATCGTTGAGATGTTTTTCGTTTGTGGCTAGTTTGCTGCAAGTTGTAAGATACCTAGGTCCTACATCCACCTAATTTTATCCAGCTTCATTTGCCTCTTAAGGCCAGAATTTGATATGGAAAAATAATTGATCTTTATTTCTCGACTGAACTGGTGTATTTTATTTTTGATCCGTTTTTTCTAGCCAAACTAATTCAACCATACACGAGACTGAGACATCCTAACCAGGTCTTGGGAAAACCAAAGAAAAATCTGAGGCTCATGTCTTTCTCTCAGATTGTTTTTTTCCCCAGGCTGCTAAAGATGTTCCTCTGCATCTTGCAGATATATATTATGTTCCTCTGATATTGGGAAATATGTCTGAATCTCCTGATTAGGCAGTTTGAGACAGGACAGTGAGCATGTTAGCACCATAAGCAGAAGCCAAGAAGATAAGGGGCTAATGAGTATGTCTGAAACACCGATATCCAGATAGCCATGGAGCCAACCAAGGATTGTTGGCACTTACGTGTCATGAGAAGGAACAGCATGTGACTGTAGAAAGGGCCATGCAGACCTAGGGCAGCACTTTTCTGGGGCAAACATCTTTGTTCCAGTCCCCGCAGATAAGGACAAGGTATGACACGACACAGGGACTTCTTTTTCTTTCTTTCTTTCTTTCTTTCTTTCTTTCTTTCTTTCTTTCTTTCTTTCTTTCTTTCTTTCTTTCTTTCTTTCTTTCTTTCTTTCTTTCTTTCTTTCTTTCTTCCTTCCTTCCTTCCTTCCTTCCTTCCTTCCTTCCTTCCTTCTCTCTTTCTTTCTCTCCTCTCTTCGTCTCTTTCTCTCTTTCTCTCTCTCTTTCTCTCTTTCTCTTTTTCTCTCTTTCTCTCTTCCCCTCTTTTATTCATCTCTTTCTTTCTGTCCCTTCCTTCTCACTTTAGCCCTTTATCAAAAACCCTCTGCCATGTGTTTGTATAGCAGGTCAGGGACTAACCTACAAATTCTCATGCTGAGTGTGCACTTCACCAATAAAATTTTTTGTAGATCTTCTGACTTCTATCATTTCTTCTGGCCACAAGAGTTTACAAATCTTGAGTGCTTCCTTCCCTTAAGGGTAGGACATCACACCGTATTATGAACAAAGCATCCTGACTTTGGTAAAGATACTTGATTGGAGTGCCAGATTAAGAAATTAATTAATTAATATATTTGTTCCTAGTGCAAAAGCTAGTTGTCAGCCATATGTAGTGAGAGTCCCACCTTCCCTTAAAAGTTCTTACATTCCGGTGTTTCCCTCTCACATCCTCTTAGCATTTGAAAAGTTCTTTTGATTCCCTTCACTCACTTGTGAATACAATGGCCTCTTATTTGCCTACACCTTGATTATAATAGAGTTTGCTGGGGTGATTAAAGGATCTCTTCCCAAGACATTTGTCATTTTTGTGCTACAGACAACATTTTCACAAGTTCCCTTTCATCCTCTTTCCCATTATCTGCGGTTTCTGCAACACCAAGATCTCTTGCACAAAATCATCTCTGGTAAAAAGGCACTATGTATAATTTGGAAGACATTCTCTGTCATCCCATAATTTCATGTTAATATCTTGGAAATTTTTGTTCCTGGAAGCCAATATCCTCCTGCAGGGCAGGTACTATCCCTGTCATAAGTATGATGTCAGAGTCCATGGTGCTTTGTCAGTGACTGTTTGCACATGCACACACACACCTGCTCTCTGTGCTAGCACACTTAATAGCACAGATGAAATATTTCAAAGAGCGTACTCCTTTTACACTGTTCAATCACATTAAAACAATTACTAGGGTCAGGCTGCAAAGCTCTCAAAGCCTGAAGATCTGCCTGGGACACCCTTTGATCCTCAGCACTCAGTAAGGGGAGACCTCCCTTACTGAGCTGCAAAATGATGCAAAATGATTTAACGTTCTCATAATCTTCTCTGGTTTTTATGTCACCCTTCTTCTTCAATTGAATGCAATGGAAGCATGCCCTGCTCTTCCTTCTGATCTGAAGGAGGAATGGAATGCTGTTCTGCAGTCTCTGTAGAAGGAAGAGGCTATCTTGGGAATTGGGAGCCTCATCCACACAGCAGGGCTGCAACCTCTGCAGGAGCTTGGTGGTGTAGCATGGCTTTGGTACCAGCAAAGTTTCCTGCTGTTCAGAACGGCCAGTTATTTCTGACCAAATTTTAAGGGAGAAAGCTGAATGCCCCAGACACAAAAGCAGCTCCCAGAGCTGACTCTCCATGTTTCTAAACCTCAGGGCGTTGTGTAAAATATTCTGGTTCTCTATAAGGCTTGACCAGATTTGAGCTGCTCCTCTGTCCGTTACCAGACCCCTGGGCACAGCAGTTTGAGGACGAGGAGAGTGTAGTCTGTTAACAGCTGTGTATCATTCATGCAGTGTGTATGAAAAGAGTTCTCCCAATGAGTAGATTCCAAGGCTACTAGACACTTTGTACAGTTGTTTACCATCTCTTAAAACCTGGATCGACCTCTTTTCTCTCCCCTGAAGCCTCTTTTCTTACTTCTGTAAAGAAATGAATATTTGCAGTCTGTTTCTGATTTCTGTTACCTTGTCTGTGTGTGCAAACGCTGTCATTTCAGTGTGGATCTGTTGTGGTGGTTCACCATGCTTATTTTGCATGTCAGTCAAAGGCTGTTTCCAGGACATGGTAAGGAGTGCATAGTGGTCAAGGAGATCTCTAGGGCTAAACTCTGCTAGTAGGATGCTTTGGGTACTTGATTCTATTTGTTGTGAAATCTCAGAGTTGATATGGTAATGTTTGCACGAAAAGCAAAGCTGTTTGGTTTAAAACAAGAAGAAAAAAGAAAGGGCCCTCACACTTGCATTATGTTCTGACCTGGCCTTGCATTCCTTGCCGGGCTCTTCAGCCCCAAGCTGTCTTTGCCAGTGCTATGATATTCCCATGATGTGAGGCTGCTCCACCAGACTGGGGAAGCATGGCTTGCCATGCCCCACCTCCTTCCCCCAGCAGAGTCCCAACAGGGCTCGCTGCGCTCAGGGCTGGAACAGCCCAGGATTGTTCCTTGGTGTCTCACTGTTGTTGTTCTATGGCCTTCAGGCTGTAATTTGGCAATGTTTTATACATCCCTGGCCCTTGCCAGGTTTTCAGCTGTGCTATTTGATCACGGGTTTCAGGAACCAGTCTGTTTGCACAAGCGCCTGTACACGGAGTCACGGGAGGGCTTCCTCTGGAGAGCACAGATCGCATGGGAGGGGGGGCAGGTGCAGCTGACCTGCTGTGTCTCAAAAGCAACAGGTAACTTCAGCTGCAGCACTCCTGCAGATTTCCTTTCAAAGGCTAAGTTATAACCTCAAAACAATACAAAACCTTTTAAAAGCTGAATATTTACCCACTAGGGCATAAAAGCCTCTGTAAGGGCTTAAGCCAGTGGTACTATCTTACTGCTGCACAGAACACTCCTGCAGAGCACAGCACTGCAATGGGAATAAAGGCTCTGCAGCCTCAAGCAGCCTCCTGTCCAAGGCTGTAATTCAGCAGCAGTGCAAGTGCAACGCAGTGGCCGCTAGGGACAACCGGAGCTAGAGGCTCCCAAAGGGCTCGCTAGCAGCAGGATCCCACCATTAACCTCATCCATCCTAGCCCCAATGGGTGAGCATCGAAACAAAGCCAGCCAGCCAGTTGATTTGGTTTAAAACCAGCTCCTGGGATCTGTTCCCCTTGAAAACGACATCTGGCTGAGTTGGCAGTGGAGTTACATTGTCGTCTTTCATGTTAGCTTCAGGTTTATTTTATAGTGATGAACACAGTTAAGTAAGAGAATACCTCACAAGTGATGGAGATTCTGCGAATATCAGGTCCGAACTCATACACAGCCTAGTAAAATAGATAGACATAGACTGAACATTATGTTTTACAGGTAGTAGGATGCTAATTAAAGTGTACACAAGGAAAGTTTTAGTGTTGTAATAGTGAAACACCCTCATACACTTAGCAGCCTTCCAAGTATATATTATGGTTAATAGGAGTTATGTGTTTTCATATATCTTTCCTTTAAATGACAGGTATTCCTTTGGGTATTCTCCTCATGTATTTATTCAGGTTCCAACAGCAGTGATTTTGTTATAAAATACTCCAAAACCTGGGCTGATTTTGTTGTTGGTGGTGGTTTTACGTTTTTGTTTCTATAAAAAAATGACAGCCCAATAGAACTGAAGATTAGCAAGGACCAAGGATTCTGTGGTTTGGAGAGATGTAAGGGCTAAACTTTACCACAATCTGAGGTTGTCAGATGTGTGCTTTTGGTCTTGGACTTTAGAGAAATGCAGTGAAAGCCACAAACTTTAAATCTTTCTTTTTTATCTTTGTATGCTCGAAGTATCAGATCTTAATATAATTACATTTTAGGCCAGACACTGAACAAATAAGAAATAAAAATTTTAGTCAAAACTTGCCACCATATAAAGGGAAACGACTAGGCTTTACTTTTATATATTTGCATTTTCTACTAAATCTTCAGAAAAGGCTGGTGATTTTTGGTTTCAAACGTTCTTCGGTAGTAACTTGAGACATTTTAAAAGCAATCCTAATTTTTTAGGAGGGTATTGGACAATTGCCTTCTGAAAATAAATTTTTTCTATAGTGGAGAACACAGTTAATCTCTAGTTCCCCTTTAAAATATCTGCCAATAAAGAGAAAATAATCTTTGGCTTGGTTCTGTTTTTCTTATATTATCCATGGGCCAGATCCTGTTCCTCCTAGCTTCTGTGTCAAAATGTCTATGGACTTTTTGGCACCAAAGTCAACCCTTAATTTTGCAAGGGATCAGCATAAATTACAAAAATACAGTGATTATTTAATGTGGGGTTTTTTTCTATCCCTGGCTAAGTACGCAACATTTTTGTTCTTTTTCCATTTTTCCTTCCCCAGTTGGTATTCTGGAAGTCTAGCTAAGCTGCTTGTAATAATTTTCTCATTTATCGGTAATTTATTCCATTGCTTTCCTCTCTCTCCTGACCCCAATGAGTTGCTTACTTCATGCTCTTGTTTTGAAAAATTGCTTTCTGCACAGTAAAATCAACCTCCCCTGATCTGTATTTCTGTAGAGACCGTATCAGCATTGATTCAAGAAACCAAGTACATTACAATAAAAGCTCAGGCTTATCTTTTCCAGTTCAGCTGCTGGTCAGTTCATTCACTGACCTGGTGAATGCTTTTCTGGCCTCTGAAGACACCAGCTCAAATTCTTCTTCCAATGTCAAATGGTCATGTCAAAATCCATATTTCATGATAGTGCTATTATTTTGATGAAAGTTTAGTCCATCTTCCTGGTGAGCATCTGTTTATGTGGTGTTTTAAGGCAGACAGAAATGCTTGGAATTCATTATCGTAGGAAACAAAAGTGGCAAACAGGAGTTTGTGTTACATTTATGAAACATCTGTCTATGGCCCTTTTTTTTTTCTCTACGGATCAGCCCGCAGCCTTTATTCTTTGCATTCTCTCAGGATCTGAGTGTGGCAGCGAGCAGTTGCACTCTCTTGCTGTGGTGTGAGAGTAAGTGATTTGCATGGCATCTGGGAAATGTGGTAGACCAGGGAACTAAGTTTTAAAAAGGGAAAAAAAAATCCAGGTGAATGTCAGACCCCTGGGACAGGTTGTCCTCACTACACCAAGAGAGAGATACCAGAGCAGGCAGAACTACAGCGTGGTTAAAGGGTTCTGCTGATGAAGGGCCTGGGGTAACGGAGGGAGTCAGGAGGAGCAGGGTGTCTCACGGGGCTGCGGGGCTTGTGCTCTCATCCAACCATCTCAGCCCCCGAGAGCCTGTGGGAGCTTAATGTTTATCCAGGAGATGAGCAAGGTTTGGTGTCTTGGAAAGATGTGCTTCTCCTTCAGCCTTCAGGAAGGAGAAGTAAGGAAATGACTAGAGTGCCAGTGTCTCACAGCAGGGATTTAGGGAGCCATTAGTTTTCGCGCTGACTGCCTGTTTTTTTCCCAAAGGCACCTGTCAGACCCAGGTGACACTTCAAGCAGAGGGAAATATTTGGCACTTGCTGTTCCCTCTGACCATGTTTTGTATACTTCCTTTTCACATGCTTGCTTTGTTTTCATGAGGTTTTGCTTTAGCAAAGGCAATAACAGGCAGACATGCTTGAGCTGGGGCTCGACATGCAGGCTTTGCTGTTTGACCATATCATCCACTGTTCCCCTAGACTAAGGATTAAGGCTATTAGTCAGATTTCTACATTTAAATACTGCGTTTAACTGTTCCAGTTCCTGCCTGCTAGCTAGGGAGCTTGTTCAGGCCTGTTGCCCTGTAAGTTGCCCCATGACCCATCCAAATGGGCACAGCATGAGCTTTTCATTGCCTATCTGTTCCTGTTTGCTGAAGGAGGAGAAAATTCTGGTCTGGGACATGAATTACATGTCTGTTCCACTACAAGGTCTGCTTCTTTCCGTATCACTGCTGGAACATTTTGCCTGACTTAACCTGCACTTTTGACACACACAACAATTTTTAAGTTTCCTTTTCCTCTGGAGACAGCATAAAGAATCTCTAGCTTTCTTTATTATTTTTATTTTTTTATTGTTGTTTTTAGCTTTGCCTGTCCTTAAAAGACCTCATTCCCTTTTCTAAACATTTCAGGAAGAAACAGAATGTACTTCTGCTATACAGATAGGAAGTTCAGCACAGGCAAAGCAGAGTAGTGGAAGGGTACAAATTCCATAAATCCTGTAAATATCTATCATAAAAAAATCTTATTAGCTAATACTGAGAGCCCTTCTATCCTTTTATCTTCCAGTAAAAGCTGAAAGAACTTCTCTTTGTTTGGACTCTCTTTCTGCAGGATGCCTCCACAAGCTCTGGCAAACACAGTCTAAGTCTACCTGGGGTTATGCAGGATTCTTTTCTGAATCAGATTGAAAGGATACTTTTGGATTTTGCTCTTCTGACTGTTCTGTTCAGAAAAGTAGTAACACAACCCTAAACTGTATATGCTTGGCAGGTTGGATGCTTGAAGTTGGAGACAGGATCTGTTCATTTTGTAGGCCAGGAAAATGTTTGTGAGGTCCGTTTTGGAAAACATAACCCTTGGTTTAAGATCGATTGCAATTAATAATGACTTTCCTTAAAAAAAGCTAAAGTGATTTCACACTAAAGCCCTTTTCTCTCTTTTAATCATCCTAGTGGGGTATTCCACTTGCAACAATTCCCTGAGAAAGAAACTTCTTCAATTTCCGCTTTTAAGGCAGAGAAATAATTCTTGAGTCGTGACGAGAGGGATGGTTGGGTATCTCAACCCTAGCCTGTGTTTATGATCAGCTTCTTGCCTTCCCAGTGCCCCCAAACTCTTCTCTAACTGCAGGGATTACCTGTTCTTCCTAGGGGTGTCAGCTTGATGAGATCCATATGAGATCTGTTTTTGAAACAGTGAGTATTTTAATACCTCTGCTACAATCCTTGACTGCTCATTTCTGTAAATATTTGTAGTAACTTTAGTTCTTACATTCCATTAGTGAGGAGCAAGTGATCAAAGCAAGTCCTCTATTTAATGTCTTTATTTTTTTTTGTGTATTGCTTTTTTTCCTCCAATATCAACAGTCCCTCTAAAGTTTGCGTCCAGCTTAAAATAAACGTATCAGCTTGCAGGCTAGTTGTCTAAAGTTTCACATGTTCCTCTCAACAGTCTCAACAGGGCTGTTCTCCTCCTCATCCATGTGTTGCATCTCCTGCTAACACGATCCAGCTCTGCAAATTCAACATTTGTGACTTGGCATTGCCTTGGCTTCCTTCTTCCGAGGCTGGCAAACTTTCACATGGGATCCCCATGCCTTTTGAACTCTGTTTTCTTGGCCTTGCCAAGTCACTGTAGTGATGCAGAGTAACCTCACTGATCAAAAACCTTGGAACAGGTCACTTTCTTGGCCACTGAAACATGTTGTAACAGCAGTGTGAAGGTTATATGATGCAAATATATTTTCTTAATACGTTTTAATGCTCTTAAACAAAAAAATAAGCATATTGGCAATAGGTGAAGCAACAACTTCAGAATGAATGCATTAAACATGAAAGTCACTGCAGGTTTTCTCTGTCAAAAGCAAAACATAAAATTTACATGGCTGTGTAAATATACAAAGCAAGAACACCACAGGCAAATGTTTACAAGACACATGTTTAGCCAGTATCATTGTGTTCCTGCAGAAAGCAGAAATGCCAAATGAGAAGTCCTGGGCAGTTCTTTATTTTGTCAGATGCTGCAGGTCTGTGGAACAACATTAAGCGAGCAGTGTTTGTGCTGTTTAAAGATAGGCAATGCACCCATCAAATATTTTAGATAGGAGATTGATGGTTTACTTGTTAGCTGATGTTCCTATTGTTACCCTTACCTGAGATCTCAGTAGCCACATCTCATTTCAATATCTCTGAGATACTGATGCACAGATCAGCTCTTTCACCAACTCTTTTTTCAGGGATGACTCTTTTGTTGTGTCAGAACCGAAATCATTTGCGTCCTCACTTAGAAGCAAAACCTCCTCATCTCTGTTTGTGGTGTCTTCACCTTATCGCTGCCATCGCTCCCATCGGCACACCTTACTTAAAGATAAGTGTCAGGGTGATGACTTAGTCCAGTCACCCAGAAGAAATTCATGCCTGATGCTATTTTATGCTTTGTGTGCCATGCAGATCCAGTCTTTCATTGCCATAGCCTTGACAAACTTTTACAGTTTCTTTTCTGAATAAAGATGTGCCAGTAACGCTTAAGATTTTTGAACACCTTTGGTGTATCCCTTAGTTCCTCTGGACCTTGTGACAGCCATGCAGTGTTTCCTACAGGAGCCTCCTCCAGCCACATGTGTGTGCTTGAGTTACGGCATGGTGTGACAAGGGCTTCGAAGAGAAATCTTCCAGAAGATGTAGGGATCTTATCAGTGAACTTTTCTCCACTGTTGATTTGCAGGTCTGGTGGCAAAAGAGCTGAAGAGGAAGGATGGGAAGTCTGGCCTTGCTGAGGGACAGGGCGATCTAAGAGCACAAAGGCTAGTAACTATGGCAATTAGGGACTGACAACTGAAAGTGTCCCCAGCAGTAGTGCCTGCAGGAACAGGCACTGCCTGGAGAAGGGGACAGCAGGCCGTGGCACAGCTGGAAGTGTGTCACCCCTTGTCTAGGGAGGTGTTTGATGGCAATGTTTTCAGTTTGTGATGGCAACTCAGAACAAACCTAAGGGGACCTCTTAGTGTGCATACCCTCTGGGCTGCAGTGACTGAGGCAGAGGCTGGGCTATAAGAGACATGAGAACTTAAAACCATGGGGAAAATTACTGGCAAAAAACCAGGCAGTGATTGGATTAGGTAAAGATTTGAGGATTGCGTTTTGGACCCACTTCTGCCTAATTTTGATTCTGAGTGCTTATGTCCTTACGTGGGCTGTCTTTGGAGTGCCTGGGTTTCAAGGGTGGATATGTCAGAAGGAAATTAAGTGTTAAAGCCAACTGAGGAAGCTGACTGTTCCAGGTGGGGTAATGTTGCACAGGCCTGTGTGGTCTTCCTTCCCTCCTCTCCCTTGCTTTCCACATTTCTTACTTCACTTTTTTATTTCCCACAGCTATAACTGACAGAGACGAGTACTGAAGAAGAAATACCTTTTTTTTCCACAGCCATAAAAATAGTTTCCTTGGGTTTATTAACAGCACACGCATGTGTGTTCAGCCTCCCCTCCAAAATAGACAATGACCAGGAAGTTCTCATTTTGGCAACACATTTGGGGTTAGAAACGTTACTGTTTTCAAAGCATTTCACCAGAGTCATTAATTAAGTGCTAGAACGGAGAACTTTGACCAAACAAAACTAAGGGAAATTACATTTCTCTTTCCTGACCTATATAAAAAGCATTTGTGCTTAAATCATACTGAAAGTTTTAAAGTGACCTCTCCCCAGTGGAATATGCAGAAAAGATAAATGTTCTGCAATGTGATTGTTGTTCATTATAACTTAGTAGGATTTGGCTTGTTTCCTCTGCTTTGCAAATATTTAGTGAAAGTGTTTATGGGCTCAGAGTCTAAGCAAGGATAGTGCAGATAGGGAGTTTCATTTTATGCTAAGAGCATAAACCAGGAAACTTTCTCCTAATGGATGGGCTTATCCCCTCCGAGGACAAAGGCAAATCCATCCCATTCCTCTTCAGTTGCAATGACTAGCATCGTGATTTGCTCAAAAGCATTGTTTGGGTAGACAGTCCAATTACACAAAATTACTGGGGCAATACTGTAATATCTAGCAGAGTCTGAAAGAATTGGGTGAAAAACATATCAAAGGGCTGAAGTGTGAGAGTATCCCCTGTCTCTAGAATTGACTGCCATTCAATAATCACAGACAGAGGAGAGATGGTCTGGCTTCATTTAGTGTGTAAATGGACCGTAACTATCCAAATAAGGGAAAAGTCACAGTACACTGTATCTCAGAGAGGGGCACAACTGCTGTGGCTCTCCTGGATCCATGTGCCTGTGCTGGCTGTCCCACCTCTGTGTGGGATCCCTTTGCTGGGGAGACCAGCTTCATCTTCCCCCTGCTGCTGATTGGGCAGCTGTGGGAGTACAGAGCAGTGATGCGCTTGGAGCAGTGCTGGGGGAAACAGCATGTGGAGCACACGTCTGCTTTGCTGGGGTCTGGGAAGAAGCCCCTGTAGCAAGACTGAGCTTTACTGTCCTCTGCAGTGACTGTTGACCACCTAGATGTTCATGCTCTAACGTCCAAATGCACTGACAACGTATTGGCCTTAAAATACCACGAATCCCCTTCACTTCCGAATCTGCACTGTCTCAATAGCAGAAAAGATGATCCTCTTGGTACCATCTCCGGTCAGCTCCAGCCTCCATTCCCTCCACTTGATGCTATGGATGTTTAAGATATGTCAGAGGACATTGCTTAAAGGATTGTCTGCCTCCTCTGCTCATGGTCAGGAAATGCTGCAGCTGCTGGGAGTGATGCTGGTTCTTGAACTACTTGGGACTGGGAGCTGCTACTCTATTACTGTCTTCCATTACCCTTCTTTATTCTACTCCAACAAATTTTTTGTTACCTCTTCCATGTCCTAGTGGCTGATCTCCATCAACAGCTGCCTTTTTCATACGAGACAGTTTGTTCTTTCACTCTGTTTTTACTGATTACTCATCCCTTTATATAGCCTACTTCATGAGTCACTTTGCCTACCTACCTGCACCAGCATGGTGTGCTATCCATCAGTCCCTTGTTCAGCAGCAATTACCAACCTTTTATTACTGGTTTTCTTCTCCCAAGGACACCTCCTAATGCCAGCATACTTCATTAGTTTCTAATTTTGCAAAGCACGAATTGTGGCATAGCTTCAGGAGCTGGAAATAGAATAACTACGTACCCTCTCCTAGAAGTACGCATATGGATTTGGGAGGGAACTAAGGCTGAAGTTGCCAACAAATCCCTTATAATTACTTTCCACGAACACTTAATCAGACAGATTTTATTGTCACATACATTTGTTCATTTCAAAATTGTCCAAGTGGACTCCGTAGATGGCAGTTTGTTGCATTGACGGAACAGGATACTGCTCAGGACGAGAAAAGCCTACATCCTTCAAATCTTCTCACCGCTGCCCCAGCACAGCGGCAGGAGGACCCAGACATAAAGTCGATCATGCTTTTATAGATGTCTCCACACTTCTGTCTGGCCAACCTAATTATGACTTATTTTTTCACATGACTGTCTTTTAGTGGTGCTACGAGAACGGAGAGTTAAAATGCTGAGGTCTATCGCTGGTGTGTCACAGGCAATTTTATAAATGTCCGTATAACAGATTAGATTTGGTGGTAACCCTGGGACAATTTTAATTTGAAATGACATAACTAATGGTTGAGATTTGCATGTTTTGAACTGAAGGTACCTAATATTATCATTATTTTTTGCAAGTGGAATGAATACCAAGCAGGTCTGGGACACAGGAATAGCTACGCGGGATTAATGATATGAACAGCATCTCTTGCAGCCCTGAAATGAGGCCCAATATACCCTCAATTGACCTTTCTCTCCTGTCATGTGAAGGAAACCAAGGAGGATTATTTGCTTCTGTCCTTCCTCAAGGTGTTTTTTTTTTACAACATTAGCTTAAAAAGTCCAAAATTCTGCTTCATTGCCACTGTGATCCCAGCAGGGAAGGGTACACTCCATGAAAAGGTGATAAAGCCAGTCTTTGACTACTCGATTAATCCCTCTACTCTATCTTCCCACATAAATGGAAGTATGTTTTTAGATCCAGACAGCACAACTATATTTGCAAATGAAACCAGGCCATTACATTTTACCATACATAGGTCATGACTGTTGCAAATCAGAGCTGACTGAAAGCTGTCTGTCACAGACCAGACAATTGGACACCCCACACCTGAGCAGTCTGGTCTCTGAGTATCTGTGTAAGTGGTCATGGGTCCAGGCTGGGGGCTCCTGAAAGTCTGTCTTGTTTCCCCAGCTGCTGGGAGATGAGTAATTTATCTGATCTTTTCAGTCTTGTAAAGCCACCCGTAGCACTCCAAGATATATTATTTTTCTGGCATGTTCTATTATATTGGAAATGTTGGTTATTAAGGATAAAAACAGCTGGGGCTTTTTTAAACATAAAAATTATAAAAAAATCAGGTCCTTTTTTTGATCCCCTGCCATTCAGATTGCATGCAGCTTTTTATTCTCATCTAGATACATTAGTTATTGTCATCATTTTAGTATTTTTCTTGGTACTATTATTTTTCAAAGATTGCAGCCTCGCAAAATGCTTTCTAAAAAAGCAACTGAAAAAAGGTCATCCAAAATGTCCTGTACATTCAATTAAATGGCTTTTTATGCCTTTTCTATTAATATGTACTTTCCACCCTGAAAAGCCATCATATAAATCAGTGCTTCATCCAGCTGAAATAAGCGTGTGCTTTGGGACGCAGTTTCCAAGTAGTCCTTCCCCGTACATTCCAGTCTTGATTTAATCCAGGTTTACCTCAGCTTTGCTTTAGCTGATTGGGAACAGGTTTAAGTTAAGTGGACAAAGGCACTCTTGAATTGGAGCAAAAGCATTGCAAAGTATCACTTTAGCTAGCCTGAGTGGGTGCACAGTCTGCGTGCAGAAACCTTCTTTATTAGTGTTCATCTTTGACATATCTTTCTTTTTCACTGATCCTCTCTCCCTACTGCCATGTTTGCTTTATTTCAGCTCTCCCAGGTCTGTGGCAGAATTAATGGGACTGGGTCCTCAGACTTCAGAGGAAAATGCAACACAGTAAAAATTTTAGATCTTTTAATGGCAATGAAAACCTGTCAGAGGACAGTTCTCCTCCATGTCAAGGGTATGCAGGATGGCATCTTTATCCCTGAGCATCAGCTGAAGTGGCTGTGGGGACTTGGGCATCGGTACTCACCCATCAGAGGACAAAGTCCTGCTGAGCTGGGGCTTCTAGCTGTGTTGGCACTCGCCTCTCTCACACTTCAGTGGTGTTTTCTACACTGTGGTACAGTAGCAATGCAGTGAGCCCAGAGCACGTTGGCTGCTCTCCTGTCTTTACCCCCTCCAGCCAGTCCATTTCCGTGGTGGGAGAGAGGTCTTTCCCGCTGGGAAAGAAGAAGTGTGATGTGTCATCTGCTGTTTGCTGAAGGGGGCTGCTGCCCATACTGGGCTATCCTATCTGTAAACAGAAGCATGAGACGTAATGTTGACCACACAGAAAATGAAGCCTGAATTTCAGAAATGGTGAAAAAGCAAAAATGGGGCAGAGAGCGGAGGGCTCAAAGAAAATTTTCGTGTTCTCACTTGGCAGAAGTAATAGCAGCATTTGGATGGGAAGCTGCACCACTGTTTGCTGTCAGAGGTTTCATTCGCAGGAGTTAATTTTCATATCTCTATGATAAAACACGAGTCTCGGCATCACCATGCCCACAAGAAAATTAGGCTTTGGTGATGGAGACATCAGGAGGCCCTGGTGGCCTGGTGCAGTGAGTTTGCTGGACGGGAAATAGACTCTTCAGTGCCCTATTGCTTCAGGTACAGCACTCAGTTCTTGCTTTCTTCCTTGTGGGAAATCCAAGAGTTGTAAGAAGAGCTGCCCACAAGGTCCACTCAACATTTTTTTGAGGAAAACAAAAAAATTTGCTGGGAATGCTGGGTTTTTCCTTGGAAAAAAGAAATATTGGTTTTCACTTTTACTGCTCATTTTTCTTCATTTTGCTTGTGGAAAGATAAAGAGTTTAGGAAAAAACCTCCAAAGCTGGTGAAAAACCGGCAGTAGTTGGACAATGCCAAAAAAAATTTGCAAAATTAACAACAACAAAAAATAAGGAGTCCCTTTCTTTCTGAACTCCATCTCCATTCCCAGTAGATGCTGAATTATCACGTCTTTGATTTTTTTTTTTTTATTTTTAAGAATTTTCCACTTATTTTGATGATGCTGCAAAGCAGGCAGTCCCAGGGCTGACAGGGCAGTCTGCTAACCCGGCTCCAGTGCAGGGATGAGTGCTTTACTGCTCCCTGCTTCGTTGGGTTAAAAAGGCTGTGAAAACAACTATCAGAAAATTAGCCTAGCTTCCTGCCAGGGTT
Organism: Mohoua ochrocephala; assembly: GCA_013398855.1. Lineage (NCBI taxonomy): Eukaryota > Metazoa > Chordata > Aves > Passeriformes > Acanthizidae > Mohoua > Mohoua ochrocephala. The sequence continues at coordinate 18,962 of VZTA01027352.1, forward strand.
GGATTTTTGAACTAGTCACACAGGATCTGCAATTTATTATCAGTCTCCTGTGTTCTTTTGGATATTGCCCAGAGATTATACGTTACAACTAGGTCAAAAATATGCATGGGTAATTTAATAGTCACTCGGAAATCGCCAAGTATCTTAACTGGTCTGTCCAGTACAGCAGTCTGGAGTTGAGAGGCCAGCACCTCACCCTTGGAAGGAAGAGGGAGAAATAAATCGGTAACGGGCAGTCAGAAAACAGCCAGCCAGCTGGAAAATTTCTGATTAACCCCTGTTACAAAATGCGTGGAGGATGCCACAAAATGGTCTCTTTTTTGTTGTTGTTTGATTCATATGGAAGACCTTATTGTACAATATTATTGTGAACATTCTCCTTATTCATGTGTATTTGAATCATATTACATTGTTGACATCAGTGGTAACATGACATGTTCTGGTCATGCTTTCTGTAGGCTGATTAATGCTGGGAAATGATTAGGTAGATATTAGTTACATTTAATAGCAAACATTTTTCTCAGAATCCAATTGTGTATGTATGGTGCTAAATGCGTGTTGGGTCATAATTTTCAGCAGTCCTCACTGCACTACATTAGAGTTCACAAAAACAGTCCCTGCTTGGAAAATTTGCCCACTTAGCTGTATCGGGGAAATGAATCTCTAATGATTTTAGGCATGCCTTTTTGAAGGTCAGAGGACTGTTACTTCCAGAAGCAACAGTTACGAAATCTCTCTTTTGTTAGCGAAAGTAAAACTGTTTTTCTTTAGGTTACTGTGTTCAGCCCCCTTAAGACAGTTGCTTTTGAGTTTGAAATGGACCTCTCAGAAAGTTTTTCCCCCACACGCCCCACAGACAGGAGAGCTATGAGGAGGGGCAGTGGCTGTCTTGGTTTTAATTCCTCTTTTAATACTTCATTGCTATCATGAATGCTGTTTTCCTTTCTGTAGACTTACAAACTCAGTGCAGTTGGGCTAGGTTTGCCGAGAGAGCTGCGTTCAGAGAGCTTGAGATCATGAGCGGGGCATGCCTGTAAAATGTTCTCTTGAAACGGATAGTGAGCCTTGAGACGCTCCAGCAACCAGTGAAAAGTCTGTTGACTGATTTAAAAGCAATTTGACTGAACTTTGAAAAGCATGACTCACAGATCATGATGACCAGTGCATAACAGCCTTTTAATTGTTTGAACATTAACCTCCGGTTTGAACAAAGCTGGAGAATCTGGATCACTCTCTTTGTTTGCATAATTAAATCTTTCTGCTACCTCTTTCCCTTGGTACCACCAGTGCTTGGGTAAAAATCCACCAACAGAGTGCCTGCTGATTTAGATGGAAACAAGCCTGCAGACCTCAGTATTTACTCTGGTTTTCTTCAACTCTCAGATCCCCCTCCTTCATTTTCAAAGCTCTTTTCTGACTTGTCCTTACATCAGAGATATGACAAACCCAGGACCTTGGTGTTCCATGTAAAACATGCCCTAAATGAACCTTCTTTTAAAAATGAAGGCAACCCCTGTGGTTCTCCTTCCTGGGTGAAGAGGTGTCTCTCCATGGTGTGGAGAGCCACTGGTGTGTGCTGCCAGCTGCTCTTCAGCAAAGGTTTCAGATGGAAAACAGCAGCCATCTACTTCATGTCCATGCCAATGGCCAGACCATGGTACTCTCCTCCCAGGTAGAGCTTTTTTGCAGGGAAAGGGCCAAGCAGCTGAGCCTGACTTCTGCTCAAGCTAAAAGCTGGCTTCAGGCATGGGGATATGGCTGAAAAGCAGGAAGACGGAGCTTCAGGTCTCCCATTCTGGCACTAGCTAACGCAAATCCCAGCTGACTGGAAAATCAGGTTTATCAGATTTTGCAGGCCGAGTTGCCTTCCTGCAGAACACATTACCAGCCCTGGCTTAAATGTATAAACTGAAAATTTTGTCCCAGAGCACCCTATACGCTTGGCCCCTTTGGCCTTGGGTGGATTATTTGACAGCTGAAGCGTCTCTGTCAGAAAATCTCCTAAGCACCGGTTGTCTGGAGAGAGCTGGTGTCCCTGTCCTTGGAGATGCTCGAAGGTCTTGGTCGACTGGCTTCAAGCTGGAACCACAGCTGGCCCTGCTCTGAGGAAAGGTTGGCACTTGAGGACCCTGAATAGTGCTATGAAAATAAAGGTTTGCAGAAGTTCTACCCTTGTTCTGTGAAAGCTGCAAAAAGTGGAGCGCATTCAATAGGTGTCCTGTGCGTAACTCCATTTATTGACTGTCCAGAACGGCGCTGCAGACCTAGAACTGCTTGTACTCTGCTCAGTTTTCTCTGTTTATACAGTTTTCACAGCACTGTCAGAACTAGGGAACCTCAGGTTGCACATCCATTCAAAGCAATTTGGCTTGAAGTGTTGAGACAATTTTGCTTTATTGAGACTGGAATTCAATTTTTTTACTTCAATTAAACTAGTAGAAATACTATTTTTTTAATCTTCTAGCCCACTCATTGCATTTTTATCCCTTAGGGGCAAGGGAGGGATAGCTCTGAGTTAAATAAAGATAGCAGATGTGTGGGTGGGTTAATGACACAATGCAGTGAGGTGGACATGAGCCAGTTACCAAATCCAGGTTGTTAGGGAGCCCATCACAACATCCCTGAACTTATTGCCCAGATTTTCTTTCATTGTATAACCCATCTGGGGATTGCAGAGTACGATTAGGGGATCATTTATCGCCCTCTCTGCAAGGAACCAAAAAGCCCCCTCATGCTGTTATGGTGTTACTGTTTCAAGTAATGGTCCTTCCTTCCTCCCAGTTCTCATCACTTATTTTATTATGCACATGAAAAACTGGATTTGAGACCTGGTTTTGTTGAAAATTAAGTTACTCTCAGTTACTTTTCTGCCGCATCAACTCCTTTATTTACATTAGCAAATACTTGGAGCCTGTGAATTGATTGCTACAGACTGAAAATTATTTAGAGGGTCACTGTGAATGTTATGTTTAAAGTTGATATTACTTAAAGCTTTCAGAGCATGCTGAGTCCCAGCTGTGTTGCTAAACCCACTCAGATAATGCCTCTTGGTCACATGGAAATAACCACGAAATGCCCTGCTTCGTGGTACTTGCCTGTGTGCATGTTTGCAGTAGATGTCCACTCCAAAACGGAATCCCACAATCCTCAACATACAGTCACAGAGTCATAGAATTACAAATATTTTGGGTTGGAAGGGACCTTCAAAGGACAGCTGGTCCAATCCACCTGCAATGGGCTGGGACCTCTTCAACTAGATCACGTTGTTCAGAGCCCAGTCCAACCTGACCTTGAATGCTTCCAGAGATGGGGCATCCACCACCTCTCTGGGCAACCTGCTCAAGTGTTCCACCACCCTCACAGTAAGAACTTCCTTATGTCTAGTCTTGATTGACCCTCTATTAGTTTAAAACCATCACCCCTTTTCCCATCACTACAGTCCCTAGTAAAATGTTTGTCCCCATCTTTCTCATAAGCTCCTGTAAGCTTACAAGCCTCTGTAAGGTCACCCTGGAGACTTCTCTTCTGCAGGCTTAACACTCCCAACTCTCTCAGGCTTTCCTCACAGAAGAAATGTCATAGAAATGTTTTCCATTACCTTTCACTGATCAATTCCGAGAGTGACCTTCAGACAGGACAACTCCTGTCTATCTTTACAGGCATGTTCAGCAGAAGGTCTTCACCACCAAATAGATTGGACTGTCCTCTTAAAGGAAAAAAAAAATATCCCCCAAAATAACATTATTACAAAAGAGATTTTTCAATAAAACTTTTAATTTCCTTTCCATGTCGCCATAGGGCAAAATGAGCTGACATGCATACATATCTGCTGTACTTAAAGACACTTAAAGACAGATAGAAAAGGCCTAGGAGGTTTTGAAACCAAGTCACAAACCTGCAGGAAAAGAAAAATAAGAAAGGAAAAATCCCAGGAGTATAAACTTGTAGAACTTCAGTATCGGGGGTTATTATTTTTCCTATCTCCCCATATCTTTCAAACATAGAGCTCAGGATTGAAAACATCTTTCACAGATGCCAAGTTTTCTAATAAATTTTGCTGAAAATGTTATGACATTATTTACAGTTTCCAGATAAGCAGATATAAAATATAACTTTCCCACTTTTAAGGAAAGCTTATTAAGTGTTTAAATTGTAAGTGGGAAAAGCAATGCACAGAAAACCATTTAGAAATGTAAACTTTAGATAAACACCTAAACAAGGCATTTCTATGAAGTCTAAGGAATTCAATTACAGGATGTTGAGATTAAACATATACTGCTTAAGACAGAGTTTTCTGAGCCAAAACAATTAATTTAATCCTATCTATAGTTTTCTGAGTGCTTTGCAGTGTATGATTATGTATTTTTACCCTTCTATCAAAATCCCTCCTCCCCTCCTTCTGTTTAATGGAAAGAAAATGAAAATTCACTTTACAGTTGGAAAAGTAGGGCAGAGAGAGGATAGGCAAGAAGTCCCAAGTCCCAGAGAGCTGAGGCAGAAGCAAGAATCATCTCCCTGCTAGACCTCTGACTGTATATGCCACCGAAGAAGTTTGTCTCTTCACCAGGTTCGTAGGTGTATTTCCGACCTCCATGAAACCTTTGGGAATGCAGTCAGCATGGATGACATGCTCTGCATGGTCAGGGCATCCCTAGCTGCAAGCTCCCCCTGCATTTCTGCCTTGCTTCAGAGGGGAAAAAATAGCTGATGCAGATGGCTCCCAGCCCCCTCACCTCCAGCCCCAAAGTTTAGAGGTGAGTAAAGCACAAGGGAACAATTTGTAATTGATTCTGCCCTTCCCTGTTGCTCACAGTGGATCAAAGCCTGAGCCTTTCCTGCAGTGAGATCCCCTATGTATATCTGTGGGATGTTCACATAAGGGCTTCAGGTGTCTAAGAGCAACCTTCTGCCTTCAAACTAAAGAATAAATAAATTCCAGGCGGCAGCTCAGAAAAGGGAGCTGAGGTGTCTGTGAAGCACAGACCCCGATGAATGAGAAGCGTGTTACTCCCAGTGCGCAGCTATGAGCGTGGTACCATGAACGCCATTCTAGGAGTGGCAAACAGTACCGAAAGTGCCATCACACTGTCCGCTCAGCACCAGCTCATCAAGTACCCCAGAAAGGCCTAAAATTCCTGCTTGATTCGTCCGTGTCTTTGAATAAAATCTTTAAAGATAATGTGTAGCTGTTAAACATGTATGTGTATCTCACACAAGCAAAAGGTTATAGGGTGTGCGGTTTGGTATCCCGTGGCCTGAGCTGGCAAAAAGGTAAGCCCAGGAACCTCTGCGTGTATGTGTTAAAACCAGCAAGATTTCTAAATGCTTATTTTTATAAGTTATATTTACATATAAATTTCTTTTTATATATATTTTTTAAAAAGTATGCCCTACTTTTGAAATAAATGTGGCTGCCTTGCACCAAAAAATTCAGGTTTTTTAAGGGGGCATTTGACAAGGCATCATTCACTGGGCATGAGATATGGGCTAGACCAGTGGAAATAATGTTTTGAGTAAAACTCCTTATAGGATCTGAAGAGGTAGCACATTATTTGTTGTCCCTAGCCAAAATCCTATCTGAGATAAGTAGAAAAGTTCCAGTAGAAAATAAATCAGATTAGAAACCTCTCTGAGTTGAGTTTTTGACTGTTTTCTGTTCTTAAGAAAGGGCTGGGTATGAAAATCAGGCAAGGAGAAAGAAAATGGATCTTGTGGAAAATGTGATGCTCTCATCAAAGGGATTGGGATGACTGCCGAGCTTTTACCACAGCATGGGGTGAATTCTGAGTCGTGGGTCTGTGTGCAGGCTTTGCAGGCTGTCCTGATGCTGCCTCTTACCATCTCTGCACCTCACAAGCTCTGTGAAAGATGCTGCTGCCAGGGTGCCTTGTCTGGGCAAAGAGAGAAAGGGGGAAGAAACAGCATCTTTTTTTGCCTCTGCTGGAATCCCATCGGCCCCACCTCTGACTAAAGGAGGGTTTACCTCATTTCCCCTCTGGTTGTACTTTGGGCAGCACGAGTGGCTGTGGTACCTGCAGAAACGTATGCTGGTCAGTGCCGAGAATTTTGCAGGTTTCAGAGCACAGTACAGCTTTTAGGCAGGATTCAAAGATGAGAAGATAATGCCATGGGTATTTACTTAGGGACGTTGTTCGGCAGAAAGGAAAATATGGAAGAAAGAGAAAAAATTTAGTTCAAAAACTATCTCCTGGCAGTAGGAGTCAGCAAGCGAGAGGTGAGTGACACATGGAGCAGGGCACAAGGGGCTTTAAAGCCGAGATGAGACACTTATGCTGGATTTGACAGGTAAGGACTACCTCACGGCTTTACAAAAACAAGCAGCTTCCCAGGATCCTCATAGCAGGGTCATGAGTGCTGGAAGCAGGATGTGTCTTTATTTGGCAAGGCTGGAGAAAAAGTCATTGCTGTCCTCAAAGTGAAGACAGGCAAACGGTGTGGTTCAGTCATGCTATGGGTGCCCAGGTGGCACGGGTAGTTTCTTGGATAGGCTGGGTGCAGCCAGCTGGAAGATGTCAAAGTGCTCTGGACACATGGGCTGAGCAGGGTTTCCAGGCTGAAGGTGCTCTCTGTTACATGAGACATCAAACAGCAGTGGAGCTGCTCTGCATGGTGACTCTAGACAACACATCTGGGACAGAGAGGACTTGAGACGACAACTAAGTGCTCAAATGCCCAGATTAAGCTTTAGATAACTATTGTTTATCACAGCAGGTATCACAGAGAGGCTGGCTACACGTTGTGTTTTAAAGGACTTAATCTTGGCAGGGGTCCTAAACCAGGTTTGAGCAAAAGGACAGAGATGTGAACTGCTGTAAGACTATTCTCAAGCCTCAAATAAATGAATTTTGTTGATTTCTATACATTTCCACTTCCTTGTTTTTTGTTAGACTCCAAAAAGAATTGTCAAAGGATGGTTTATAGACTTTTAACCAGAGATAAAATCAGAAAAACTACCAAAGTTAACTTTGTTAATATTCTTGTCATGCTATTCCAGGTTGACTTCTAAACCAGAAAGTGATTTTGATCTTGACACTTTTATACCTTCTTTCCAAACATCTGGACTTCTTGAACTCTGCTCAACTTTACTTTGTCTCCTTTAGTTATATTTCCTGTTATACCATAAAAAAATCCACCGAAATATTTAAAACTCCAGAGCAACAAGCTCATGGAGAAATTTACCAGGAATGAAATGCACTTGATTAGATGTGATTTAAGAGGTGCGATGAGGATTGTCTTCTAGTCATGCTGTACCCTCAGAAGGAAAGAGAAATATCTGTGTGGCAAACTCAGTATGTAATTAGAGGTAATGGAGTCCTGCTAAGGCTCATGCTGTGGCTCCTGGTTCCACTCTGGTTCAAAAAGTGTTTACTCGCGGTTTGCGGAGAGTTGGCAGAAAATGCCTGTGACTCCTTTCTTTCCATGCTTTCTATTTCTTGCCTGAGGAGAACAGCTGGAAATCTCTTTATGTGTTCATAATAAACTGCAGCTACAGGGGAAGATTAGCTAGATCAACAGTCACTGCAAGTTATACTCATCAGCACTTCCTATGTCCATAGTGCTGGGCAATTTCACGAGGAAGAGAAGACAGAGGAGTATGTTGGAATGAGCAGAGAGAGAAAAGAGCGTGATCAGCAAAGCGGACATTATTATGAACTAGATAAAAATAGTGAGTGTGCAGAGAAGGGGGCACAAGAGGGCCTGGGACTGCATCATGGGAAGGTGTTGGAGATGCTGAGATGCTGCAGTCTACAGCTCTACCCCCTGTGAGGAAGCTGTAGACTGCAATGAGGTCTTACCTCAGTCTCCGCTTCTTCAGACTGAACAGACCAAATGACCTCAGCTGCTCCTCATATGGCTTCACCCAAAAGCTCTTCACCATCCTCATGTCCCTGCTTTGGACACTCTCCAATAGCT
>VZTA01027366.1:0-11788 GCA_013398855.1 Mohoua ochrocephala
TAACTTCTAACTAAATGGCCTTTTTTTTCCTCTGATATGATGATGGAAGATTATACAAGCAAGATGAGGAAACGGAGACTTCAAGAAAAGTTTGCAAGTCTTATACATACATATTAAAAAGTGCAAGTGCCAATTTTCTGTGGGTTCGTAATGAACAGAAATTTATATAGAATTCAAATTTTTGTAGAATAGATGTTTTTATAAAACATCAGGAAGAACTGAACAAAATGAGTCATAAATACTATCAGCAGGAACATTGTGTTTATATATCACAATATGTTCTTTACTGAAAAAGTTGCTCTATCACGATGGTGGAAAAAGCTTGAAGAAAAATAGCTTCAGATACGTGAGAGACAAAAGCTGATATATGTTTATGCAGGAATGATAAGACAAAAACCAAGGCTGCAGAAAATAGATGGGAATTAGAACACGTTTTTTAAGAATCAACACCATAAAGCTTCGTATAAGTGCTAATTTTTCCTCAAAACTTAGAAAATGCTCCTGGAAGATAAATAGGTACTGCTCACATGCATAAGGGAGCAAGAAACACATAGCCTGTCAGATCACTATTTCATTTTCAAAATAACTTGCCCCTAAAGAATTTAGAGTCTCATTACCAACACACCACCCTGGGCTATGGTCCCCAAAAACTTCGGGAAGTGGAAACTGATGAAATGAGCACTGAAAACTCCGGAGATAGCCATACACTTGCTAGTCACACAGTGAAGAAAACCAACCAAACCAGTCAAGGACAGAAATGAAAGCTATCTTCTTTCTTCTCCCCTGCAGTTTGCTTTATTTTGATGCCTAGTCAAATGAGGGCTATTGAAAGAAACACTTTCACCCAGAGGCACTCAGGAAAATAGCAACCAAGGAGAAACCTGCTATTTTTCTGCACCTGAATTTGAAGTAGATACATCTTAAAGAAGATGTTGGGTCTTATAGTTTTAGGGGTCTCAAGTGTAAATAATGTGATAACACACAGCAATCAAACTTTAACACTGCATATTTAGAGGTATTAAAACCTTCTGTGGAAAACCCGTTCATGCAGAACACACAGAACCTGACCAAAAAAAAAAAAAAAAGGGGGTGATGTAGAAGTCCAGTAAATCATAAATGATCAAGAAATTACCAAGGATTAGTCATAAAAAGATGAAAAATAAAAGAAAAAAAACCAACAAGACAACAAAACAAACAAACACTGAGGATATACTCTATTCATCATTGAAGTCTGTAAATTGTCATGAATAAAAAGTGATGAGCATTGGTTGGCTCAGGTATGTGATAATAAAACACAGAGTACAGGCCTTGATCAGAGAGTATTGTCTTACATAGCCAAGGAGGGTAACATCTTTGAATGCCTGATGAAGTAATTATTTTCCATTAATATGCTTAATTGAAGCTTCTGAATCAGAAAAAATGTCTGTTTTTTTGACAACTGTCATTTTGAATCTAGTATTTCCAGCATCGTTATAATAAAATGTATTCTTGTCACAGAAAATGGGACATGCAAAATGGGAAACTAAAAACAGTCTCAGTACTGAAGAGTTTGGCATCCACTAAGAGATGCTGCAGCACACATAGATGGCAATGGTTGATCAGAGACCATACAAAAAAAACACAGGGACAAGATGTAATCAATTGGAAATGATTTAAGCAGAAAAAAAGAATGTGTTAAAATTAATTTTGGCTTCTGACTGTGACTGAAGAAGATGCAGTTAGGTGGCCTAGGGGATTATAGGAGGTGTGCAGGTCCTACACAGAATTGGATGGTATTTCCAGCAGCCCCACTATTAAACCATGAGCCCATCAGCTATTAAACAGGTACCCAGTAGACTCTTCTCCTTCACCTACATTATGAAGGAAGGAATTCCTGGTGATGGGAAAAATCATATCTAATATGAACTGTGACTAAACAGCTGGACTGTGCATCTAACTCAGTCTAAAGCCCTGGAAGGTCTGCAGAGTGCTTGCACACTTGGGACATGTGAAGATTCTATGCTTCCTTTGCACTGAAATTTTAATCCAGGCTGTGCTTAATTCCACCTACTTGGAAAACATCTCATCCCGCAGGCTGTGAGAAAAACACATGGGAGCACTTTTACCTGGAAGTGTTAAGAAAAATCTCCCTACGCAATACCCTGGTGACAGAGGTGCTCAGGACATCTGTGTCACATCACTGCCTAGTTAAAGTGGGTATTTGAGGTTCAGTCCTTTAAATCCAGATGATTATTTATTCATTTATCTGGCAAAAATCCCTAGCTCCCAGCCAGAAATGAAGGTCTGGGTTTGTCTAGGCACCGTATGAGGTTCTCAGCTCTGAATCCCCAATGGAAGAAAATGCTTCTCTCTGACCTAGAAAGAGATATGTGGCTCAGCATCACTTCCTCCAAGGACAGCTTTGGCTCTCTTGGCTCTCATTCCTCCTTGAAATTTTGTTTCTGAGTCAGGCCTGCCCGTGCTTAGTCACATGCCTTTTTGTGGGCACATGTGTTGTACCAGGGAGCCCCATCAAGATCAGTACTGTGAAGGCCAGCCTAAAAATTTGATAGTAGGCAGTGTGTCCTAGAGTGCTTGCTTCTTTCTCAGCTAATGAGCAGCATTTTTCAAGAGACGCTGCCAAAATATGCCATTTAAAGTGCTAATGAAATTAATGCCAATGAACATCGCATTTTCTCAGCCTATCCAAGGCATGGTTTCCAAGTGTGTATAAGGATAACACATATCCGAAAAATGTGCTTGAAATATTTCTAATAGGAACACGGAGTCTGAATGTGACCACTTCAACTCCTGTAAATAACCTTGCATTGTCTAGACTATTTGGGATTTTAAATTTAACTTCTAGACTTCAGGGAGAACTTCTTTCCTAACCAACCAGAATCTCTTAAGTAGGCAACTGCTTGGAGATCAGAAACGCCTACAAAGTTGTAGCTGTGTAACAATCACATATGATAGAAATCAAACATTTGTTTCAAACTCTGTAATTCTAACTGACATACGGGATGTTAAGGACTGAGTAAGGAACAAAGGCAATGGAAGCTTCAACAAATCCTCATGGAAAATTAATAGGCAACTTTGAACGAACATTTGAAATTAATACAGAAAATTTTTACTTGTACCTGTGGTTTTGCATCTGTATGTAACAAAGCTTTTCAATCTGCCTTCCTTGTTCAAGGAAGTGTGAGTGAAATGGAGGTGGGGAAAGGCAAAAAAACCCTGCCTTGATGCTGACAATCAGCTTTTTTATTCTCACTCTGACACTCAGAACTTTAAACATTAGCAGTGCCTCAAAAAGAAACCCTGAAAAATAATTTCAGATTTCTCACAAACTGTTTTTTTCCCCACACTCTTCTTTGTCTGGCTGAAACTGTATTATATTAGGGGCAAGGCTCACACAATCTGCATATGTGCCTACATAGAGATGACTGTATATTACCACACATGCACAAAGGCTTTGCAATTTATTTACAGTTGGATGGCACTGAAATTAGATGTCAGTTGCCCAAGCATTCTCATCATCAGAATGACAGCTGGAGTAAAGGAATTGCTGGTGCTGTTTAATTGTTTACCACAAGAGGCCTTTAATAAAAAGAAATTAAGATCCTGTGCTCTTGGCAGTGTATAAAGGTATTACAAGATTCTCCGAGATTTACATTTACCAATATTTTGTTAATTGTTGTTCTACTTCTGACTTAGCTGGTTGCATCTAATTTCACGGTTGAATTCCTAATATAATTTCTGAGCTTTATTAGTAGTGATCTGGTTATTAAGAGACATATGGTGAATTAAAAAACCCAATAGCTCGTTAAAAGGGGACCGGATGTGCAGTCTATTGAAATCAGTGGAAATTTCCCTTTGACTATGGACCAAGCTCAAGGAAAGCAGCATCTCAGCCACCAGCAATGCTGGTAACTCACTCCCTTCCCACTGCCTCCCTCCAGCAGTGTCCTGAAAGCAGTCTCGTGTCTGTTGTCTGCCATAGTTTTGCAATGCCACTATTAAAGAAGGCCATTCTATTTTGTTGGTTTATTTATGATTTCAACAATTTTAAAGCAGCCACATTTTATTTTACAATATACATTAACAATTCTTTTTTACCCAGAAAACTTCTAAGTGAATTCCAAAGGTCTACCTATTGCCAACACTTAGAATAATTTCTTGACCTATAATCAACTTTCCTCCATTAAATCAATATTTATTTTCCTTTTCTCATAAAGCACATCGATGTCAAAAGCCAGTGATATCAAGCAGCCATTGTTACTGCAGTGAAAAATGAACTTCCATTGCAAAAACTGGGAACATGTGTAATATATTATACCACTAGTACGTGTCAGTCACAGAAGTCTTACTTAAGACCCCAGTGTAGACATATATCCTTTATTGTTCTAACTTAAATACATAAATTCACCAGACTAGAATAAGATCCCACAACCCTCTTTACAGTTAGAATCAGATTTTAAGAGCATTCCTGGCTAGATTTTCAAAGAAATTTAATTCACCACCCAAGAAAGACCTTTTGTCTTTTCTTTTTTGTTTTTTTTTTTAAAAACTTTTTTCACTTTATTTTTCTTCAGTAATTCCGAGTTCAACATGCTGAGCTTTTTAGGAAATGCTGCTAAGTATGCAGCAGGTTTACAGTTCCCAAACTACTTATTAATAGGACAGTCATAAACAAAGATTAAATTTGAATCAATATTAATTCCATCACAGCGGCACCATACATGCATTTAGATATGAATTACAAAAACAGAGACACTGAAATACCTGCCCCCAATCCCTTTTTATATCCTTTCCTGGGACTTCCAAAGCTACTGAGACATGTTGATGGCAAAGACCTGGTTGAACTTGGCAGAGAGTATTGTCAGGCGAAACTGTATGTAACTAAAGGATTAGAAAGTGCTTCTTTGGTTAAAATGATACAGAATGCCCACATGAACATACAGAAATGGAGCAGATGATAGAAACAAGCAGGACACTCGAGGCTGTGTGCCTGTGCAGTGCAAGCACCAACATGGAAAATAGGCACACAAATGTGGTGTCATGAGTGGACACCAGATGTGAAATGGCTCTGCCTCAGTGATGCCTTTTAGCACACTCCTGCTCTATGGGAACACATAGTGCCCCATTTTTCACAGAGGACACTCCTTTGACTTCACCAAAGGGTGAGATCAAACTAGCAGGGAGTTGCTGACATTCCAAGTTTGGGCCCTGACCCCACTGCAGTGGCTTGTAGCCATGTCTGTGCTGCAGCAGTGTTGATGGTCCTAAACCATGAGCTTGCACTGCTGTGTATGACAGAGCCCAAGCACAGACTTGGTCCATAAACAGGCTAATTTGTGTCTCTGGAGGCAACACACAGCTTACTGATACATTTACTGCAGATTTCCATCCACTGAACTTGTGGGAAAGGTGTTCTTCTTTTCAAAACTGCCCTCAGGGACAGCTTCCACCTGAGAGCTGAATGCTGCAAGCAAAATGAGGAGAATGGCACTGCCTGAGGCAAGATAACAGACTTAAGAGAAACAGTGTGGTCTTGACACAGAACATTTCCTAAAATGTAGGCATTTCTGAGGAAAAAAATCATGCATCAACCATTTTAAACCTAAAAATGTCTGCAATTAATGTAAGTTAATTTCAGAAGCCCTCTGCCAAGCATAGTTAGTGTCTCCAAACGTTAGTGAGGGGAGCATATAAGGGCCTCTGGAAGCAACGCCGGTGTACTGTCAGGGAGGCTGAGATGGAATTAGACAGCTGGCTTTGAATGCAGTCTGCAGTTTGCCCACAGTCCACAGCCAGACAGCCCAAAATCCCCCCACCAGTACACAGAGAAGGGAGGAGGCCAATAACTCAGAAGAACAGAAGCTTTCAACGCAAGGACCTGCAGGAGGAACGGACTTCGCCCACTGCATGAGGTGCCCTTGCAGAACCACTTCACTGCTCTGCAGACTGAAGACCCATCACATCAGGAGAGATGTTGGGGCTGGGTAAGGCAGCCTGGTCTGCTTGCTGTATAACCACCAGTAAAGCAGCCTGATCAGCCCTGGTAACACCCAGCACAGCTTGGAAAAGATGACAGGTGACAAGTGGGGGACACTCTTCTGGGAGGAGCAGAGGCACTCATGTGCTGACCTGATGTACTCTGTAAGAGGTGTGCTGTTTATTGGGGGATCATGTCAGGGATGTCACCGAGAGACTAAGCCTTGTTTAGGCCACTTATTACTCAGTGCTGTTGTTTCACATGGGAGGCAGTGATACAGCCAGGAGCAGTCTGAAGGGAATCGAGAAGGATTACAGGGCCCTGGGAGTGAGCTCGTCAGTCCTGGTCAAAGGGAAGGGGTTTGAAGGAGCCGTCTTCCTCATACGAGAGATGTGGCAGTCCTCTAATCATCTTCCTAGCTGTTTACTGGATCCTCTCCAGTAGTTCCCTGCCTTTCTTGAACTGAGGCCGGACACACTACTCAAGACATGACCTCACCAGGGTAAAGTAGAGGGGGCAGGATCACTTCCCTTTACTGCCTGGTCACACTCTTTGTAATGCATTCCAGGATACCATTGGCCTTTTTGGCCTCAAGGGCACATCAGGACCCACAGGTTCCTTTCTGCAGAGCTGCTTTCCATCAAGTCAGGCCCCAGCCTGCACCAGTGCGTGGCATGGGGTTGTCCTTCCCCATGTGCAGGACCCTGCATTTGCCTTTGTTGAACTTCATTGGGTTCCTCTCCACTCAACACTCCAGCCTGTCCAGGTCTCACACAACCTTTGGGTATATCAACCACTCCTCCCAGTCCTGTGTCATCAGCAAACTTGTCCCTGTATCCAGGTCACTGATCAATAAGCTGAACAAGACTGGACACAGTGCTGACCCCTGGGGAACACCGCTGACTACGGGCCTCCAGCTGCACTCTGCACTGCTGATCACAACCTTCCAAGCTCTGGCAGTCAGCTCTCAACCCAGTTAGATGCCACAATATAAAAAAACACGTTAATCTATTAGAGAGCATCCAAATGAGGGCCACGAGGATGGTGAAGGGTCTGCAGAGGAAGCTGCGTGAGGAGCAGCTGAGGTCACTTGGTCTGTTCAGCCTGGAGAAGAGAAGACTGAGGGGAGACCTCATTGCAGACTCAGCTTCCTCATGGGGGAAAGGGGGGGGGCAGGCACTGATCTCTTCTTTCTGGTGACCAGTGACAGGACCTGGCTCCCTGAGGCGCTGGTCTGTCTTTCAAGGAACAGTAGGGCACTTTGCAGGCTCTCAGCTTGTCAATGTAATCCTATAACTTATTTACTACACAATGCTTTTAAAATCCATCAAGAAAAATCTATTATGCTTTAGACAAAGACCTCATAAGGGTTTGAATGCTGCAGCAGCCTGTGCTCTAGTATTAAGGCAGTTACTTGCAATGTGACCAGCTGTTTTTCAAATGGCCACAGCCTACTCTGTCTCTGCAGGAACAGCATCTCTCATGTCTGCCTCCACCTTGTCATCTGCTCAAACTGAAGGCGGCTCTCACAGCACTCCCCTTCAGCTCCTCAGAAATGGATGAGCAGAAAAGCATTTGTAAGTCTCGAGAGATCACAGGGAGAATGTAAACACACAGAGAAGTAATCCAGAGGTAAAAAGGTTTCACAGCATGTAACTCAAAAGGGATGCTCTGAGTCAGAAAATGGCTGCTACCTGGACATTTTGAAATTAAAAGTTGATGAAAAATTTAAATTTATTGTAAGTTAGGTACAGGCACAGATGTATTTTCCTTCAGAGTTGCAATACCAGAGCAGCATCTGACAGGGAAGATAGATCTAGTATGTCTGCTCCTGATGAAAAACTCATCAAAGTATTAGCCCAGGTGAGCAGAAAAGGATGTCATCTCAGCCCCACAGCTACAAGAGGAAGCCTGAAGAACCTTTTCCACACCAAAATTACAGACTCACAGAATACCTGAGAGTGGATGGCACCTCTGGAGAGGAACTTTTCCATCCCCTTTGCTCAGAGCACGGTCACCTATGGCACACTGCTCAAAGCCACGTCCAGTAATGTTTTCAATGTCCCAAAGGCTGCAAAGTCAACACTCCTCTCTGGGCAATCTGACCCAGTGTTTGATCACCATCACAGAAATAAAAATGTCCTTCATAATTCCAAGTGGAAATGCAATTTGTTCTTATTTCTTCTTGTCCTGCCTCTGGGTACCACTGAGAAGGGTATGACTTCATCTTCTTTATTTCCTTCCATCATTAGGCAGTTAGAGACTGATAAAATTTCCCCTGAGCTTTCCCTTCTTCAGGATAAATCCTCTCAGCTCTCTCAGCCTCTCCTGATATCCCTGAATACTTTAAGCCAAGCCTCAGTCCTCTTAGTGACCCATTGTTAGACTCTATCTAGTATGTCCACGCTTTTATTGTACTGGGAAGTAACTCCGGTTGAGTCTTACCAGTGTCAAGTAGAGGGGTTGGATACCTTGCACAACCTGCTGCCAGTAGTCCTAATGCAGCACAGGATGTTTTTAGCCTTCTTTGACACAGAGGCCTATTCCTGGCTAATGGCCATCTCATCATTCACCAGGACCCCCAGATTCTTCTCTGCAAAGCTGCTTTCTAAGTCAGCACTTACTGATACCAGAGGTTATTCCTCCCAAGGTGTAGGATTGATTTGCTCTTGCTTAACTCAACGGGTTTCCTGTTGACCCATACATCTTGAACAGCAGCAGAAACAACTGGTGGCAGAAACAACTGGTTTATCAGGTACTCTTTCCAACTTTGTATCATCTGAAAACTTGCTGAAAACTCTGGTTCATCATCCAGGTCATTAATGAAGATGTTAAATGGGATTCATCCCTGTATTGGAGGGAGGAGGTGGCTCACGTTCAAGGATGGGCAAAGTATGAAATGAATAAGGGAAAATGGCAAAAATCTAGCCTTTGACCAGGTTTTCTGCTCAGTAATTCATCTTTATTCATTAATGCAGTTGGTTTGTGACAACAACCTCTCAATGTAAGTTTTGATTTCTGTGGTCTGATGTTCTGTGACTGTGACTTGCTCTTGCAAATCTTTGTACTTTTAGATTGTATCCTGAACATGCATTGATAGTCTAGAACTATTTAACTTCAAGACTGAAGGAGTACTCATCCCAGTATGCCCAAATGTGATACACTCCGTGACAAAAGACAGAGAAGGCAAAAGAGGCCACCCAATCCTTTTCCCACATGATCCTTTGGAGGGCCAACCAACGAGCAATTTGCTATGGTAGCAACAAATCAATAGGTTGAAACAGCTGGTGCTGAGGCCAAAAGGTTGCAAACTCAAAGGCTGCAAAGGTAACTGAACCCTTCTGCAACCAGAACCAACCTGGGGAATGATCAGGGAAATTGCTTGAAAACCACAACTGCTCTGAAACAAAATACTAATGTAGGCACAGCCTAAAACACAGATGCTCTGAAACAAAATCCTGACGTAGGCACAGCCTAAAACACAGACAGCAGAGACAGAATTTGCTCTATCTCCAAGAAGATGCACTAACAAAATTAGTCTGAAACATGTGAGGGAACAAATCTTTTTTTCCTTAACACCTTTACCTCATTTGTCTCTAGGAATAATGAAGTAGTTTATAAGGGGAAGCAGGATAAGAGTCTAGAGAAACTGACAAGTGGCAGCTACATATATAAATATATATATATAAATATATATGTGCACACATATGTGTGTGTAAGTCCAAATGCATAATTTTTAGTTTTTCCTCAAAGCTCATAAAACGCAGGTCATGTAAGTTCTTGTTCTTTCTGCATTGTAAAGAAACACATCTGGCTTTTTCAGACTCAGTTTAGAATTCTCTGAATTAGTGGACAGATAACCTTGTCAGTTCAGTAAACACCTGATGAGACCCATATATTACAGCAAAGCACAGCATTCAGAGGCCTGGCCTACCTTGCATGAAAAGCTGAGAACACAGCCATCAATAAGTATTTAATATTGCCTTGTAAGTAATTGATTTTTTTCTTAAAAGAATCAAGGAAAGAATGTGAAAATAATAAGTCATGCTTACAAACTGTAATTGTTTCATAATGTATACAAATGTGTGTATAACAACTCTGAAAACTAGGTTTCTATTAAAATCCCCAGTGGTAATAAAGATCAAATTTACCTCATTGAAAACCAAATACAAATCAAATTAATGTACTGGATATCTTTAAAAGCCATTTTTACTTTTCACAAATGTTTTCTTAGACTGTTAAAATGATTTCAATTTAAAATGGGATACTTACCTCCTTATCCACTGCAGATTTGTTATCATAAGCAATTAAGGAGTTTTATGCCATCCATCAATAATGTTGAATTTTCTCTCACTGTAACAATTCACATTTAATAAAATTAGTGCAAAAGTAGCAATTGGTTGAATATTGAACCCAAGAGAGTATAAAAATCTGACCTACCTTTTGTACCCCATGACCAGAATGTAATTAATCAAATAGTATTAGCACTCTGTAGTACTGCAAAATAGCCCACTGCAATAATTCTTAGGATGCACCACGTTAGGGACAGTCTGCTGCCCTCAGCGAAGAAATGAGATGGCAAAGTGAAAAACAAAATGCTTTTTGTCCCTCCACCCATTCTTGCATTGGTTGCAGTGCCACCAGGGAATGAGTGGGTGTCAGTCTGTCAGGCTTTCCTTTCAGTGCATTCAAAGAAGACTGACAGTGACAAACTTAAGCTTTCAAAAATCATGCATTAGAGCTAAATAATAGTGAAACTGTGCTCCTTTTCTTGTTCACCTTACATCCTGAACATATTTTCAGCTTGGCTAGATTTATTTTTCTTTTAGTGAAGCTGACATGCTGATATGTTCATTATTCTAGTTTTAGGGCTGCTATGAAAACTATGAAATAGCAGAAGAGTCACAGTAAATTAGTGAGGATTGGTATCACTGTACCATAATGACTATAACAAACACCATTGGGCATTGCTGTTTGCATAAAAATTTTATAAGAACTTCCATTAACTATGTGCTTCACATTCTCTTAGATTGTTCGAATCAAAAAGGGATCCATTTGGATATAAAATCAAGGCATATTCAGTTGGCACTAATTCTGCAGGAAGACTTGAGATAGGAAAAGGTTTTGACTCGGAATAAAAGTTTACTGGTTATTGGAGGGTTTTTTAAGTAATTACCTAACCACTTTCTGAGCAACTGTTTACTCTCTTGTTGGACTACCCCTCTTTACCTTACTCTTTACCAAAAAGTCTTGCAGAGTGTGACCTAAAATAGGAACTGGAAAACCAAGACATGGAAGTGAAGCAACATATGCCTGCATGCTGCCGTTTTTTTTTGACATACTGATTAAAACCTATGAGGGAGTCTTTCGTCTGCACTCTCAGTAGGTAGCCTAACACCATGGCAGAAACACACAGCTGACAAGTGACACAACAGAGCACTGGTGTGAAGTGACACAAGCAGCTGAAAGGCGAGGAGACTTTTCTCTATGCCTTGCTCATGTGCTTTCCTTTCATGTTGTGGGATCTTAATTTAAAGGTTGATAAATTATCTGGTTAACAAGGAATCTCTGAAAACGGATCTTGGTCTTCAAGCAGCCAAGCTAATGTCAAAGAAAAGAAAATACTATCTCCTACTTCTCTACTTCTTTTGCCCTTTGAGCTGATTTTTACTGGAGTCCAGTGTCTAAATTTTGAGTGTGCCTGAGGAGGCTTGTTTTACTGTTTCAAGAAGGCCTGCATATTCTGCAAGAACATTACAAGATATTCCTTCCACTGAGCATTACGTCATGTGTTGGGAGGAAAGGGTTAAA
>VZTA01027387.1:0-30408 GCA_013398855.1 Mohoua ochrocephala
GGGAGCTCCTAAAAACCCTAATAGCTGTTGAGGCCAACATAAAACCTTTGTCATGCAGCCTCCCACACAAAAGTGATCCACTTCATAATGAAGGGAGAGGTGTTTTCCTTTTTGACAAACCCTCCTTTGTCACCTGGATGGAGAGAGCACAGCCACTGCAGCTATTTTGGATGGGTTTGGAACAGACAGTCTATATCAACAATTGGTGTTTCACCTAGAAATTCAATCCTTTAAAGCCATTTCCTTTTCTTGTGTGATGAAATGAGGTTAATTAATTTTTACCCTCATGGGCTTTTTGTCTCAGTGTCTCAAAGCCCTGGATTTCCTTCATTCAAAGAATGTGATCCACAGAGATGTCAAAAGTGACAATATTCTTCTCGGAATGGACGGATCTGTGAAACTGAGTAGGTATTCTTGGTCAGGCACAGCATCCCCATGTTCTCAGACTTAGAGTGGGGAACTCTTGTGCTTGATTTCACAGTTCAAGCTGGTTTTGACAGTATTTTTGTTTTCTTCCTCAGCTGATTTTGGCCTGTGCGCTCAGCTGACCCCAGAGCGGAGCACGCGGTGCACAGTGCTTGGCTCTCCTTACTGGCTAGCACCAGAAATTCTGAAAAAAAAGGAATATGACACCCAAGTGGACATCTGGGCACTTGGGATCGTGGCCATTGAAATGCTGGAGGGAGAACCTCCGTACTTTCAAGAAAGCCCTGTCCAGGTAAGGTGCAAATACTGTCAGACACCGTCTTTCCAATCTGTGCCAAGTTTTGTCTCCCGTGAGCCAAAATCCACTCAAATCAGCCTGAAATAGCTCCACCAAGGCCCACTTCTAGAAATGTCCCTGCAGAACATCTCATCAGAGGAGAAGTGGCATGTGCCAGTGCAAAAATGTGCCATTTTGGCCTCCAGCACTGCTTGAATTCCTCCTGCTCTGTTTGATCTCTCTCTGAGCTGTAGCTCTGAATGACAGCAGCAAGTTTGTCCAATTGGGAAATAATTAGGAAAAGCATTACAAGTGTATCTGCGGGCCCAGAAGTTGTTTCAAACTCTGACCAGTGCCTTTCAGGGAGGGTCACTGGTTCGAGTAATGCCATCATTATCTATTACCCAAAAAAATTCTGAAGGTATGTTTTAGCACAGCTACTTGTAGTAAATATATTTTGAACTTTTCAGTTTTAGATCCTAATTCCTTAAAATGAAATTATGAGTTCTTATACCAAATGAGCAAGGAATAGTGGAGGAATGCATGCCAGGATAAAACCTCATGACTAATATCTGAAATCAAGTCAAATGCTGCACCGTTAATTCCTGAGGAAGACAACAGTTCTGAAGATTTCAGTCTTCCACTCTTTTTGAAAAAGTTTCCTGACTTTTCTTGGAAGACCACTTTTGGATTGCCTTTGCCTTGTATAAGGCAGCAAACACAGATGAAGAGAATTATTTCCAGATCTCAGAATATTCTGAGTTGGGAGGGACCCATAGGGATCACCAAATCCAACTCTAAAGTGAATGGCCCATCTGGGGATTGTTGTTATCAGCACCATGCTCTGACCAGCTGAGCTACTCTCAGGGTCATTATCATCACTGCTCTGGAGGCTGAAAGTTCCCTGCTTCCTTACCCTCCAACGTTGATCAGGAGCTATCAGAAAGCCAGGAGGGGCCTGCAGTGGAGCTGTCACCCCAGGGATGGTCAGCGGCTGTCCCACGTTCCCTCTGTCCCCAGGCTCAGCGCCTGATAGCCCAGAACAGGTACCCGCCCCTGAGGATGCCCAGCAAGATGTCGGTTCTGTTCCACGCCTTCCTGCACTCCTGCCTGGACACCAACCCCAACATCCGCTGGACAGCCAGGGAGCTCCTGGAGGTAAAGGGCCAGTGGCTGGAGGGGAAATTCTCAGCTCAACTCAGAGGCACCAGGTGCCCTCCTCTCCTGTTAATCCCCAGTCTTGGTGCTTTTCAAAGTGGAATCATAGAAGAATTTGGCTTGGAAGGGACCTTTAAATGACATCTGGTCCAACCTCCCTGCCATGAGTGGGGACATCTTCAACTTGATCGGGTTGCTCAGAGCCCTGTCCAACCTGCCTTTGGATGTTTTCAGGGATGGGGCATCCACCACCTCTCTGGGCAGCCAGTGTTTCACCACCCTCAGCATAAACAATTTCTTCCTTAGATCTAACCTGAATCTCTCCTCTTTTAGTTTAAAACCATTGCCCTTTGTCCCTTTGCAACAGGCCCTACTAAAAATGGGTCCCCTTGAACTTTTGAAAGGCTGCAGTAAGGTCTCCCTGGGACCTTCTCTTCAGGCTGAACAATCCCAGTTGTCTTGACCTTTCCTCAGAGGAAAGGTGTTCCATCCACCCTCTGATCATTTCTGTGTTGTACTTTGGGAATGCATTCAGTTTTAGCTGGTGGCAGGAGAACTGGTGCAGGATGATGCCAGGTACAGAGGCCCGAAATGGTGTTGGTGGAAGAGGGACCCAGTCCCAGCCAAGCAGTCAGAGATGTGGCTGTTCTTGTCTTGGTGCTGAAAACCTGCACCTCAGCGTTCTTCAGAACAGCACAGGCCTAAATCCTACTGGGGTCAACATTTCTTGGAAGTGCTGGAGTTCCCTGAGGAACAGCTTACACTCATCTTTTCTGACAACTAAAGTAGCCCCTACCTTTAGAAAAAAGGAACCTAAGTGAGTCCTTTGAATTTCCTGAAATGAAAAAGCCCTGAGACAGCAAGGGGCATTCCCAGAGTGCTGGCAGAGCAAAAATCCCAGCAAGCTGAAGACCCCTTGATAAATCGAGTAATGGGATTACTGGGCCATGTTTGCCTCTGATAGCAAGGTCCTGAATATTATGACTGAGGTGTAGATGGTCCCCTCAGTCCTATTTATGTATATTTCTGGTAACCAGAGGAATTCTGCTTCATCTTGTGAGAAACTGGGTTTGGAAAGTAACGGTTCCTTTCTTTTTTTTTTTCCCCTTTGGGCAGCATCCATTTTTACAAACGGCCGTGAGTCTCTCCGTCCTGCCTGAATTGATCCGTACAGCCAGGAAAGTCTGTGAAGCTACGGAAACACTTCATGGCAGCAGTACCAGCTCAGAGAAAAATCAGGAATAAAATTTTCCGTCCTTTGGGATATTTGCTCCCTTCTCACCCAATGATTACATTCACTTCTCAAATATATGTTGTTTCTTAAAGATGGAAAGTCCCATTTATGGGGGTTTTAGTGTGGTTTGGAAATGGGGAAGGGTCTCCTTCATTCATCCATCAACTCCAGACCACACTGCCTCTGGAATGCAGCCCACGGGCTGGGTTTTGCCCAGTCGTGGTACTTCTGGATGAGGAAGAAAGTGCAATTGCATTTCCAGCCAAAAACGGGTGAAGAGCGGGGCAGCCATAACATCCTGTTGGATACAGGCAGCCAGCTGGGACTGTGGAGTGTTTGGAGAATTCCCTGTCCTCCCTCCACCTGGCAGAACACGTTGACATAAAAGATATGTAATATATAGAGATTACAGAGAAAGAGATGTATATAACATAGATTACTAAATGGGGGGCGTGCAAATGGACATAGACACACAATATACTGTATAATTATTATATGTATAGATATATATAGAATAGATATTAGAATATAGATATTAGAATATATATTTTTATAGAATTAGAATTATATGTATAGAGTGCTACAGAGCTATGGACATACAGGTACTTTGTACTTTATATAGTTCCTTATGCACAAGCCCCCTATAACTGTCCTGCATTGTGGTCTCTTATATAATGTTCTTTATATATATAAATATATAATATATATGTGTGTGTATATACATATATAGAGTGGGTGTGTGTATATATATAGTGTGTATACCTAGTGTGCATATACATATTTTTATATACACCCAGAGGCCCTTCTGTTATATCTCTCTACCCACAGTGGATAGAGAGATATAACAGCTTGTATAGGATAATGTGTGGTATCTTCTATACATCAAACCCCGTTTTTATCCGGGTGTGTTGCACCCGGCCGCGCTCAGGTGTCGGTACCTGGCCTTGGACACACCTATGTGGGTGGACACCGAGCGCCCTCTCGCGGCCACCGCCGGCGCAGAAATCGCTAAAATTGTGGGGTTTGTAAAATTTTATTTAGGTCACTTCGTATCGAGAAGTTACAAAAGGTTGCAATGAAACATTTCACACCCACTTCCAGAAGTTTTAATTTTTGAGGGGCCGATGGTGGCTCGAGTGTGTACATAAATGCAGCCCTCCCCCCATCCCAAAAAACCAACCCACATGTTGAAATTATTAAAAAGTATTGCCCAGCTCTGTTAGGAGCAGGCAGCAGCACAAGCCCCTGTCAGCCTGCCCTTGCCTTGCTTCACCTGGAGTTCACCTGGGAAGACAGAAGCATCTGTAAACCAGCAGAGCCAGTTGTGTTCCCAGGCTGGATCTCCTCCTCTTGATGGGAAAACCTAATACTTCCAAAAAATAATAAATGCAGAGGTCCAGACATCCTGCTTGGCCCCAGCATGGCTGAGCCTCCCACAGCTCCCAGCACTGCCAGTCCCTCAGGGCAGCACTGGCCAGCAGTGCCTGTCCCCATGCCACCGGGACAAACTGGGGGAATGTCTGGAGCTGGCGTAATTACAAGGCCTAAAAATCACCGTGTCTATGCTCCCCACCCTGACTTCCCCCTTTGCCAGGCCGTACATGCCCAAGACCTGCTGGTCATGCTCCCTCTGTCCTGCTGACGCTGGGGACAGCTCTTTATAGAGGCTGAAACGGGGTGGTGCTGCTGGGATTTGGGGCCAGGGCTGTGGGGCTCCAAGGAAAGAGCCAAGGGACTTGCCTCCACCTTGGAGCTGAGGGGCCCTCAGCAGGCTCAGGAGCTTTCTCAGCCAAATCTTGGGCCAGGGAGGCAAAAACCTTTGGTGTCATCCCAGAGGGGAACCTTTTTCAGGCTAAACACTGATCCAGGCCAAGCCAAGCCCTGGGAATGGCCCCCATGCCACAGGGAACGCTGCAGGAAGCAGCTCCCACAGCCTGGAACAGTGTGTGAGGAAAGGCAAAGCAAATGGGACTCAGTGCAGGACTAGGGCAGCCCTGACATTTGCAGTTCCCCCTCGTCCAAGCTCTGGTCTGCATGAGACAGTTTATGCTTTTTAAAAAGATAAATCTCAGTTTACAAACATTTCTGAGAGTAAGCAGCCCAGAAGCCAGGAGCTTACAGAGAATGTCACTTGCCTGTGGGGCTTGTAGTTCACACCTCTGACAAGTGCTCTGCTGTGCCAAATGGCTCGAGCCCAAGCTGTCTCAAAAGAGCTGCATTGAGGTCCTTGGTACACGCAGCTAAGCTGATGGCACTGCAGCATTACTCACAGCCCCACAGTCCATCTCTGGCATGTCAGAGAAAGCATTTTCCTACCACAGCACTGATCCTTCTGGAGCCCTGAGGAGACTTCAAAAACCTTTTGTGAAAACATTAACTCTGGTGAGGGCCATCTCATAAACTATAGAAATTGCACAGTGTGGCTGAAGTGGCTACGAGGCACACAGAAATCCCAATTTCCTGGCTGTAAAAAGGGCAGAACAATCCTTCAGCTTCACTTTACCAACCAGAATCTGCAGCTGTGTAAAATCCATTTCCGAGTGTCTGGCACAGAGAGCCTCGTGCACTGCCAGGGTCACTACCCAGCGTGCCCATCCCAAACAGCTGCTGAGGGAACCCTGCCATGGGCTGCAGGGGAAGGTAAGAGCTGGCACCAGAACCCTGCTGTGAAGGAAATGTGAAATATCACCTATTCTCCATGGTACCCAAGTGAAACTTCAGCAAACATCAGCCATACCAGCAATGAATGACTGCAAAATTTTGAGTGAGACCTGACACCTGCTGGGGCACAGCACTTTGCTTTTACAAACCCACCCCTCTCGTGAGCTAATTTTCTCCTCTTTTAGGCTGGTGCTACATCTACCAAAACAAGAGGGGTGTTATTCCATTTTTAGCATTACGTGGATTAAACAAAGCAAGGAGGCTCCCATTATTGCATCTGTGCTCTGGGCAAACAGCTGAACTGTGAGGTGCCCTTCCTGCCCTTGGACAGGGATACCAAACTGTGAGTCACCAGCTCGAGGTGGAAAAGAGAAGAATCAGAAAGTCAATCTGAAAGCCTTCAGGTGGACAAAGCTCTTATTTGCTGGGTGTTCAAACAGGCACTGCAAGATCTGCCCCCCTATTTTAATGTTGTCCTGGCAAGACTGGTCACGAGCCACGAGCTATGACTGAACTCCTTGAGTAGTGACATTTTCACCAAGGAACAGAAATTTCATCAAGAAATTTATATCCCTCTACGGGGAAAAAAAATCCCCCTCCCAAACCCAGCCTGGCAGTGAATAAGGACTGAATGATATGAATACGCCTTGTGCTTGCCACCCCCCAAGCTGCTGGTGGGTGCCCGATAGAGCTGCAGCCATTCCTGCCTGCACCCTCTACGATGCTGCTGGGAAGATGCTCACATCCTAATGAACGTTTCTGCCAGCATTCCATTTGGCCCCTCTCCTGCTGCATGTGCTGTATCACGAGCATAGATATGTATAAATATGCATTTTCCCCTCTCCCAACGCCTCTCCGCCCATTACCAATGATAATGTGGAGAGTTGGAGGGCTTTTTTTTCCCCTTTAAAGCGATTATGTTGATGTGCACCCTGTGCTCCCGAGTCCCCGGCGCGGCTGCTGCGAGGTGACAGCTCCGTCTGGCTCTGCGGGGCTGCGGCGCTCAGAGCTCGGCGAGGTCATCGCTGGAGAGAACCTTGACGGTGATGTGACCCGGCACCTCGGCTGCTTCCCGGCCGCCTCTGCCCCGCAGCCGCAGCGTCTGCTGCTCGCGGGGGTCACCGGGGGAGGCTGCCAGCACCGCCTGCCCCAGGAACTGGTCACTCAGGAGGTTGCTGTTCCAGACCTGGGGACGAGGGGACAGAAATAAACCCGGCTGAGGCAGCGCTGCTGTCACATTCCACCGGAAAGGGCTGTGCTCGAGAAGGGTCACCCCCATTAACCCCTTGGAAGAGCAGCGAGGAGGGGGTGTGCCTCTAAATTTAGCTAATTGTCTAGAGAGCATGAGGGAGAGTCTGGATTTGCATGCTCATTTACATAGACTATACAAATAAGGAGCGAAATGCAGCTTTTTGCTTTCTAGGTCACAGCCTGCCTAGGAGAGGAATAAAAATGACCTTTTTTAGCTCATCAGCAGTAAAACCCACCTACAATAGCTCCTCTGTGCCGCTCTGCCTGCCTGTGCTCACCTCTGCACCTCCTCAGTGTTCCTCCTCTGGCAGTGATAGAGCCTTGCCCACAGCCTAGACTGAAGACAAAGTTTTCCTGGACTGCATCATCTCAACACCAAGCTCCATTTCTCCAGCTAGTGCTGAGGTAAACAGTGAGGTCTAGTTCTCACAGGACTAGAATTCAGGGTAGAAAACTCCTTACTAATAGCCTTAGCTTTGGTTTTGTTTCAAACACTGACTCTGGACAACACTCGGCTTTTCTTTGTCTCTGTTTCATCAGGTACCACATGGGGCAAAAGGGAAATCTGTAAATTCTTTCAAAGCCTTGGAATGAAATATGCCTTCTGATCCCTATAGTGCCATCAGCTGGTGTTCATGGAGGAGAAGCAGCAGCACAGCTCCAGGCAGAGCCCAGCAAGGGGAGCAGAGGTTCTCACACGTCTCTCCCGGCTGTCAGTCACACAAAGTAATAGTTGGCCCAGTGAAGCCCAGGGATGCTGCTGTGCTGCCCTCCCTGTCCTCAGCAGCTGCCCTGCGTGGCTGTCTCACCTGGATGGTGACAGGGCTGTCGATGTCCTTCCTGTAGAAGATCGCCTGAGTGTTGAAGACGGGGCTGGTGGTGTTGTGCTGCACCGGGGAGCGCCTGCTTTGGTTCTCACACTTGATGAGCACATAGGGATCTGCTCCTGAAACACAACCAGCAGCACAGCTCTGGGGATGCAGGAGGGCAGCTGAGACCTGCCCAGAAACCCAGCAGAGACAATCCCCTCCTGTGCCTGGCAGCACCGCTGCTACTGAGCACAGGACAGGGCACCGGGGCATGTCACAGCCACTGCTCCTGTCCAGGTGAAAACACAGAATCATGGAACGGTTTGGGTTGGGAGTGACCTTAAAGCCCATCCAATTCCAGTCCCTGCTGTGGGCAGGGACACCTTCCACTGTCCCAGGTTGCTCCAAGCCCCATCCAGCCTGGCCTTGGACACTGCCAGGGATCCAGGGGCAGCCACAGCTTCTCTGGGCACCCTGTGGCAGGGCCTCCCCACCCTCACAGGGAACAATTTCTCCCTAATATCCAATCTAACCCTCATACACAACGCTCTGCAATTGTTCAACATTCTAGAAATGCTTTTTTTTTTTACACTGAGCATTTTTATTTCTTTTTAAATTTGTTATTTTCTTTCCTTTAAAAGAAGGAGCAAGAACCAATTTGGAAACACCAAACTCATTCAAATAGAATGGGCCACTCCACTCTCTAATTAACTTAATTAAACAAAGGCAATACCATGTTTTGTATTTCAGCACAACTATCTCTGTCCATTTCTGTTGTTAACGACAGAATATTTGTTTTTCCCACACCTCGCTACTTCTCAGATACAGATTTTAAATAAACCCACTGAGCATCTGTAAGTGTAAGTTAGGCTCATGATAGTTTCTGACACACATTTTTTAACCATCTACTCAATAATGCCACCACAGCCAGAAGGCAGCACAATTTTAGGCAACTTTAGCTTTTTAACAATCCCTACCCAGATGATTTCTCTCAAACACAATCCTCATTTACAAGATCAGGTACCAACATCTCACAGGAACAAGCCACATAACTGCTGCATCCAAACCAGATGCAGCCACTTCCACGTACAAGGCAGACAGAGATTTTTCCATATGCTGCTCTGTGGTTACACCTGGCCAGAGCTGCCGCGGGCCCGTTTCCCTGACAACCCCTCACAGTTCCATGGCAGGTAGCAGGATATTGGCTTTTCTGATGGGCAATTGCCTTCCGTGTCACTGAACATGTGAATTCAGCTCTGGGGCATGGGGTGGCACCACGCCGTGTCACCAGGGGTGGAAAAGCTGCCCTCTTTGCAAAGCAATTTGGAAAATGGATCTGATTAAAACTGGGTCTTCCCTGTCACCCCAGTGGTGTTAACAACTTTGTCCGAGGGCAAAGAGCAGAGCAACACCGGATCATTAACAGTAATTAAGAGAAAAATAGCATAAGGAGGGGTGGGGAAAGGACACAGAGCTTAAAGAGGTGACAGGCACATCTGCTGGATGGATGAGGGAGCAGTTAATGAGGGGACTCGCTAAATGAAAGGAAGAGGAAAGATAATATTTGAAGGAAACATTCAAATTCTCAGCAAGACCACGAGAAACAGAGGGAGGTAGAAGAGGGACGCAAAATGTTCCTGCAAGGCAGGACCCCATGATTGCAGTGCTGGATGGGTCAGTTGTTTTAGGATTACTGGCTCCAATTCCAGAACAAAAGGAAGAAATGGGAGAGCACATGGGGGATTGGATGTTCTCAGCTATGGACGGCCCAGTTCTGTGCCTGGTTTATTTCCAGGACAAAGGAGAAACAGAGAGGTCTGCTAGAGTGGAAAAGCAATGTCCTGATATTGGCCATGAGCTGGGAATGAAACTGGAGCTGCTGCTCAGGAAACGGCTCTGGCAGTGGAAGGAGGGCTGGGTTCAGCTCTGGGGCACACAAATGGCTCCAGCTCTGCCCTGAACCCCCTAACAGCTCTCTTACCTCAGTCCCAGCCATGCTGCTGCTTTGGGAAGTGGTACGAAAGAACAGTGCAAAGGAAAGTGTGTGAATCTGCAAAAGCCAGAAACATCTGAACAGTAGTGGCATTTCTAAGGCTTAAAGAAATCTGTGATCAGAAGTCTAAGGCTTATTTTTTGGGTTTTTGACAACTTCACTGAGGATCTAACACCCACATCCTTCAGCATTGTACCAAAGCAAAAGGCTTTCTGGAAAACATTCTTGAGGGAATGTTCCCAGATGCATTCCCACTCCTCTCCACTGCTCTTCCCAGTACCCAGAGAGCTCTGACACCCTCAGCCACTGGAAAAGGGCACGGGACAAACAGCAGACACAGTGCTGAGACACAAGCACTGCCCTGGCAATCACAGCAGGCTGTTTTGCCTCTTGCAGGTGAATCTCTGCTTCTCCTTCCTTCTGCTTCTCAGGCTGCTCCCAAGGCAGCTTCCACTAAAGATTCTCTGCTTCCAGGGCTGTCACACATCACGGACCTCAACACTCAGCTTAGAACACAAGCAGTGAAAGACAATTAAATATGCAAATCCAACATGGAATGTCAGTAGGAAGATTTAAAGGTGCAAAAGGTGATTTGTCCTCAAAGAGAAACTCGGGAAAAAGGCCTGACAGACAGTAGCTAGAGCAATTTTTAAAACAGGCTTGGGAATGAGAGACGAAAAATCCCCAAGCACAAAGAGCTTCCTCATCATCCTGCAGACCTGCCACTGTGCCTGGCTCTCAAGACAGCTGGATCCACTTCAAGCACACGCTAACTTGGAGAGAGGTGCTTCCACAAGGAGCATCCAGGACTGAGTCTGGGCCTTTAGATTCATCCACTATTCCTGACAACAGCAAAGCATCCATTATTTTGTCCAGACAGGGCAATGGATCAAAGACAACACCAAGGAGTTTTCCAATAAACATTTAAAATAAAGATTAAATAAACTTCCTCTGGCCAGGAATAAGGGCTCTGATGACAAGCAGCACTGAGCTATGCAATCCTCATTCTCCTGCAGTTTTGCTTATGCAGTTACTCAGAAATTTGTACTAAGCACAACTCTGAGATGACAGTGATGGGCTTTCGTGAAGAACAGTGCACTCCGTCTCAAATCCCTCGACTCCAGTGATACAAAAAAGGTATCTCTGTTCAGGCTGCTCTTACTTTCTGCACCTGCATTACCCCCAGCGTCAGGGTCTAGAGACATCCTGGTGTTTTCAGGGCAGTTTGCCACAGAGATGTAATGCCAGTTTCAGTCCTCAGAAGCTCCAGAATGAAGCATTTAGAAAACACGCAACCCTGACAAAGAACCTTACTAATCCCCACAGTTAGCTCCTCAGGAGGGTCTGGCTACTCCTGCCCATCCTGACCAGTTATGGACCTGCCCATAACTTGCTGTTGTGCATCCCCATATTCATCTGATCTCTCCACTGGAGCAACTTTTACAACATGATGAAAAAACAAATCCCATAAATCCTCTGTTTGGATAATTTCTGACTGTTTGCATATCAACCCAAATCATCTTTAGAGGACTGAAAAGCCAATTCCACTCTTCCAGACTCTCTTTCCACTTACCTCCTGATCTGTCTTGCTTCTGCAAACCCTCTGCAGAGTGGACTTTGATTTGGGTGACTCTGCGTGGGTAGCCACAAAGAAGACTCCAACACGTCATTTTAGGCCTATCTGCCTTCAGCTCCCTGAAAAATCATGGAAAAAGCAACCGAAGCAAAGAATGTCAAGCAAACAATCAATGGTTGTGCAAATCTGGCATTTTTAGAACATGAGATTTGTAGTTTTTCCTCATCTGCCATTTTTGAATTCTGTGGTGCAGAAATGACAGATGTAAGAAATAAAACCAGAGCAAAGCAAAGTAAACCAAATTTGTGTTATCTTTGGTGTGGAAGCAAAAGCGGTGAAAAAAAAAAACCCTTTAAATAATGAAAAATACTATCAAATCAAGAAAAAAATTCACTGGGCCTGATTTCATGAAGCTCTGGTTCTACTCTTCCAGCAATCACTGGTTTCAGAGGAGACGGTCACAGAAACAACAAGTGTCAGCTGCAACCACAAGCACCAGTGCTTGGTGCCCTGACCTAGAACTGGAGGCCACTACAAGAGCCAAATTAAAAAAGTCAAAAGACCCAAAATGAATTGTCCATAGAGGTCCCTAATGAAACATTTCCTGACCATGCACAAACCTGGAGATTCTCAGAGGTGCCTGATGTCTCCAGGGCCCATTTCTGGAGCCACATGAGCCCGTGAGTTGGAGGTGTTGGAGGACAACCAGGCAACCCTTTCCATGGAGCTGCAGCCTGTGGGCTGTGAGTGCCACCCACCTGAGTTTTGAGGGCACATCTGTGTAGAGCCTCAGGATAAACTTTGTAGGGACCCCTGGGATATAGGTGGTTGGGATGAGGACGTAGCGGCCTTGCTGCAGGGTCCTCCTCAGGAACACGCTGCGTGTGTTGGAGTAGGGAGACGTGGCCACTCTCTCCTGCACCGTGAGCTTGTGCAGCCTGTACCTTCTGTTATCCTCCACCTGCAGCAGGAGAGAGATTAATGCCAGCAGGGATAGCAGGGCTAACAGGCAGGATTCTCCCTGAGCACTACGCAGCTTTTCACGGCCATAAACCACAACGTGCAATAAAGGCAAATCATTTGGCAAGTGTTTTTAAATTCATTTAAGCTGTGGCAGGTGAAAGTTTGGGGCTGGCAAAGACCCAGGAGTCCATTAAAAGAGATGTGATGCTACTGCAGAGCTTGGAACACTCCCAGAGATGGACACACACCCCAAGCACTGCACCTGCTCAGACAAGGCTGAGATCCCTCTGCCTCCTTTCTCTAGCGTGGAGAGAGCACTCCAGCCTTTCCCAGCAGGGTCCCAATCCAGATGCACACAGCTGTATTTTCCTTGCCCTTTCCTGAATGCAAAAGCCACAGAATAACCATTCATGTTTTATTCTAAACCTTGAAGTTGTGCTTAACTCTTTAACATCCTCTCCAGGGGACTGGTATTTACCAGAGCACAGTTAAAACCCAAACCCATCTCTCAAGCAGCTCTTGGGGCAAAGGCAGCCCTTCATTCTTTTCTGGCACTTCTCTTCCCAAGGCCTTTAGTCATGCTAATGAGCCTGGTGAGTATGTCTAAAATGGAAAAATTATTGATCAGAAATAAAAATAGAGCACTGAAACTTTTATGAGGGGGTGATTTTCTTTTTCAAGCCTTTCCAAATTACAGGCATGAACAAGACAAGGTAAATTATTCTGCTTTCTGCAATGACACTTTTCAATATACGTGGTTAACAGGTGATTGGCAAATGAGTAGGTGTGATGCAGATGTCAGCAGATCTAACCAACTGTTAAAAATTGACTCTTTTTTTAAGGGTAGGGCCATGGATTTAATGTAGTCCCAGGAGCTGTAGCAACAGAGGATAGGATTACCCCAATCCTCAGAGAAAGAGCAGAAAAATTGCTGTTTCTTTGCTTCCCTCCTTCTCTGAGTTCAGTTGTTTACATTTTACTCAATTTGCCCTGAGAGCGCAATTAAATTACCTTTTGGGATCCCTGTGGTTCCTTTTCCCATATATTCATTTCCTGCTCACTACTCCAGCTTTTGAAAACACTCATTTTTTCTAAGTGGCAACAGAAGAACTGCAGACTTTTCAACCTCATTCACCTGGCTGTATTTGCTGATGAAATGGAGGCAGAAGCCTCCAGTGAGGAGAAAAAACCCTCCATGTTTTAGGCATTAATATTATTTTGCCTTTCTCTGGAAAGTTTGGGGGTAGGAGAAGCACTTAAAATTCTTTTGCAAGGGGCAAAACCTATTCATTTCAAATAAATGAAATTTAGTCAAATAAGAGTTTGAATTGAACTAAATTCAGTTGAGTTCCCATGGCCTGTGCAATGCCAGCTCTGGTGACTGAGCGCAGTACCCACACGAAGCTCGTGTTGAGGACAGAGCCAGACCCCAGGATAATCCTGGCTCTATCTGCCAGAGGTTTCACTATCAGGGTGAAGCAGGACTGAGCAAACTGATCAAACTCTGCACCAGCAGCACAGCTGGCTGCTTACCTTGAGTATTTCAAAGCCAATTGTGATGTTGTCTCCTTTCCCTTCTTTCTTGTACTTGCGGCGATCCTCCTGCTGTAAGGAGACCAACACTTTGTCCTCAGCCTTCTTAACATCAAAGATATACTGGGAGGAGAGAGGAGAGAGAAGAGCTGTTGGAATTGCCTCAGGAGAATGAGGAGAAAGCCATCACCAAGGAAATATGTGCATACAAAGGAGGCAAATGGAAATACATTTGGGGGAGGAAGGAGAGTTCTCCATGTAACAGATATTGCCAGCAATTAACAGGTGGAAAATTAATGCTAATAATAAGGAAACTTAAACCAAAAGTATCAGGTAAATAAAAGGTATTGATGAAAATGGTAATCCTAGTGATAGGACATGGGGGAATGGCCTTAAGCGGAAGGAAGGTGGGTTTAGAGTAGGTAATAGGAAGAAATTCTTCCCTGTGAGGGTGGTGAGGCCCTGCCACAGGTTCCCAGAGAAGCTGTGGCTGCCCCTGGATCCCTGCAAGTGTCCAAGGCCAGGCTGGATGGGGCTTGGAGCAACCTGGAATAGTGGAAGGTGTCCCTGCCCATGGCAGGGGGTTGGGATGAGATGAGCTTTAAGGTCCTTTCCAACCCAGCCCACTCTGTGATTCTATGAATTCACATAAAAGACAGCCTGGGATGAAGCAACAACGTAACTGGAGTCAGCAGAGGATACCTCATTTGAAAGCAAAAGACAAAAGATTAAGTTTTATTTAGCTTTAAATCAGGAATGAGATGGAAAAAATAAACTAACAGACTCCACATGGGGTCTCAGATAATTTTCAATTCTTCTTTTAACTAAACAGTGCCTGTAAATTTCAAATATCTTTATATAGGGCCTGCAAATGAAGGAATCTTTCAAATCTTAGTTTAAAAGGCACTTTGTTCTGCATCTACAGTTCCTATTTAATGTAAGAATGACAGGAATGATAATTTTGGACTTCTCAGTTTTCCTGAATACCCAGTAAAAAACAGCTAAGAAAGACTCCTGCACCTTTAACATGCAAATATTTTATCCAAACTCTTTACAGTAAACTTGAGTCAACTCGGGTTTAAGACAAATAAAAGGAATTTATCTCAAGTTTAATCAGCAGTTCCCATCTTACTAAATCAGACATCACTAAAAATCACTACCAGACCAGTTCATAAGTAAGCATGAACGAAAGGTCAGACAGGTGTTTCTTTATATGACAAGGAATTAAATTAATTTGTTCATTATTAGAGACTCCTTTAAATTTTGCTTTGTGCATGCAGAGGGCAAACCTGAGTTGTCAGGACCAGTGGAAGGAAGAGGACATTATTTATACCGAGTTTAGACAGATGCTGTACTCTTCCATCCTCAAAGACATTTAAGTATGAAGAAAATAAATAGAAACATAAACTTGCAGCAGTGCACAGCTGGGTACCACGTGCACCACATGTTCTGATTTAAGCTGGAATTTCCTGGCAGCATGGAGAGGAATATCCTCATTGGTTCAATTCCCCTCTCCCTTCTCCTTCGATTGCTGCTAAAAAGCAAATTATTGAGCTTTGCTCTGAGGTAGATCTTGAGATTGCCTTGGTTACCGACCCATCCATGTCCCTCTGCCTGAGAGCTCTGCTGAACAAGGCCCCATCCCAAGCTCTTATTTTGTGTTTTATGTCACCTACTGCAGCCGAGAAAGCACAGGGCCCTGGGAGAGTCCCAGGGGTTGTAAAGAGCCTCTGCAGAGAGAAACTAAAAAGTGAGATATAAACATGCAGCAACACCCACTAAGGCACAATTTAATTCTTGTCCCTGTTGAAGCACATGCAGGGCCGCCCAGAGTGTTCCAAGGCAATGGAGGGGTGGGAGGGGAACAAGAGGGAACAAGTGGAACCAGGAAAGCTCTCCTGGTCTGATGACAGCTCTGCAACTGTGACCTTCTTCTGATGACACTTCAGCTGTCTTAATGGTTAATGATCTAGAAGTCAGCAGGTGACTGTAGAATACACATAGACGGCTGAAATTGCCTTATCAAAAGAGACTGGAAGTGTCACAATCCCTCTCAGCACAGATAAACCTTGCAGGAGGCCTCAGTGCTGGGAGAACAGACAGAGATTATCTCTAGATTATGGTGGTGTGTGCCAGAGTAATCTGTAATGGCCCTAAGATAACATAAATGTGTTCCAGCACTGCTGCTAAGAGCCTTTTAATCAACTGGCCCAGAGACAACACTGGAATACAGAGGCCTTCCATTGCATCAGGCATTGCACTCAGCTGGAACGTGTGTATTTTGTTCTCTGTGACAGCTAAACACTTACTAATGAGACCAGACAAGCACTTGGAATACATCCAGAATCTCACAGGGCAATACCTGAATTAAATCACCCTCTGGAAATGAGGCACTGACAGAGAGCAGAGCAGTGAAGAACTGCAGGGTGAGCTGGGAGTCTGAGTTCTGATCTGAGCAGCAGAGGCTGCACTGCTCCAGCATCCTGCTCTGAAAACAGAGAGTGCAGGCAGAAACCTCCCTTGCAAGTGCAGAGAAGCAGATCCAAACCCATCTTTAATTAATCTGGACAGAAAGGTCAATTTTCAAAGTAGTAACTAACAGAGTAAGTGCCCAGATCCCATGGGCAGTAACTGAAGTTTTATGCCTGAATTTGCATGTGCTGGGATGAAAACACACCCCATGGAGAAGGGCAGGAAGGTGGGAGAGGGAGAAGGAATGGATGAACAGATAAACTGAATAGCTTGAAATGACCAGGTAGGATGAGACAAGGAAAATTCTGTAATGCTGATGAGAGGCTAAGCTTGGGGAAGAGACCAGGTACTTCCAGAATCTTAGCTTAATGCCAAGGGATAATAACTAAATACAGTGGATCAAATCCCCAGGCTGTTTAAGGGTGTTAAGTGAGTTCTGTCACTAGAAAATCAGACTTGTTGCCTTTCCATGACTGGAAAACTGAAAGAAGTCCAGGCAGGATGTCAGTAATTCTGTTGTGTGTGTGACTCACCAGCCCCAAACATGATCAGTCCTAAATAAATATCTAAACCCTTCTGAGGAATTGCACCAAAATCACTGAAACATGCAGTACACAGCACACTCCCAGGGCAATGAGATTTTTGTCTAGTAGTCACTGCCAGCTCCTAAACAGGGTGGATACTTCAGGAGCCCCAGCTAAAGTGGATACACTTCAATACCTCACAAAACACAGGGGTTCCCACCTGGGAGTTCTGAAGGAAGGTCTCTCTCTGTTACCAAATCCCTCACAAATACCCAATACCTCACAAAATACAGGGATTCCCACCTGGGGGTTCTGAAGGAAGGTCTCTCTGTTATCAAAGCAGCCTCCAGAGCGGTTCAGCAGGGGCTCTGGATGCTTTGCCCAAGCCCCATACATCATTTCCTTCTCCCAGGTCTTGTGGAGGCTGAAGTAGGAGGTGTTCACAGTCCTGCAGATGTCCACATCTGTGAAATTCTTACACCAGTCCTCAAACGTCATCCTGCTCCACGGAACGCCAGGGAAGTAATGGTTTGTTGAAAAATAAACAGTGATACTCATGCAAAGAGCCAAAACAACACACAAAATCTTCCAGTAATTTGAAGAGGAGGCATTGCTCAGCTGTCCAGGGGACAAACTGATTCAATGGAAAGCTTTCCATGTGGAAATAGTCGTGAAGCCACAATCACAGAGTCTTAGAGTTTAATTCAGAGCAGTATCACTCAGTGTGTTTGCTCAGACCTGGATCTGTTCTGTTGCATCTCCTAAGCCTAAAGGACAGGTTGAACCTCCCAGGCTGGATTTGATAACACATTTTATACAGGCCAAAGAGATCACCTGCAATTAAAGCAGGATCCACTCCCCATTATTACAGTCCCTATTGTCACATCTGTCCCTGAGCACAACTCAAACCTCTGCACTCTGGACAGAGCTTTTATTTAACCCCATCTCACCTGTGCCTGCTAAAGGAACAGGCTGGACTGCAGAGCAACTGAAAAACAGCTTGGGTCTTTGAATTACCATCATGGCCTGGCTTATTAATGGCCCAGAGCCAAACCCTGCAGCTGCCAGTCCTGACAAAGCCAACAGAATTCTTTTCACACTGAGCCCTGCCAGCTCACTTGATGCAATATTGATCATCTACTGGAGAAGCTGCTGGGCTAAGGATCTAAGCTTTAAGCAAGGTTAAAATTACTAGAGCTCTAGAGATTGTATAGAGAATGAACACTTCTCATTCCCATGCTGGAAAACACCAACAAATACCAAAATTCACTGGCTGCAACTCTATTTATAGATGCCTCAGCCATGGCTGATCTACAGACAGGCACAGTAGTCAATAAGCAGGGCTGTCAGTGTGTTCAATATCTGGCATTGTGTCATGCAAACCAGCAGGTGTTCTCCTGGTTTCTGAGAGATTGTCCTAAATATAGACAATATTGAGAGCTACTAATTTTGTTCTACTAGTTTTAAATCCATTTTTATTTTCCTTCCCCGTCAGCCCTTGGGAATTTGAAAGAAACAGACCTGGGGATAACTTCATCCATCTGTTTTCGAAGCTGTTAAATGGCAGATTAATGACAGTTACTTAGTGTAGCCAGTGTCTCCAAACCCTTCACATCACTCCCACTCACCAGAACTCTCCATCATTTTTAACAGTGAGCCCCAAGTTCTTGCGCTCAGAATCGCTGACTTTCTTCCACTCTTCAGAACTAAAAGGGGAAAAAAAGAAAAATAAAAAACAACAACAAAGATGATTAAGAACTTAAATTAAAAACTCTCACCTGGAAAAAAAATTGGAAGTAAAAATCTCTTCTAGTCCATGGTTTTAAAAGGAATGTCAGAGTACTGAAAGGGCAGGTGATATTCATGAAGAAAATGTGAGGCTTTCAGGAGGAGTTTTAAAACATTGATTGATTTGAAAGGTACTAAAAATAAAGAGATGAATAGGAAATGGGCACAACTAGAGCAGAATCTTATTGATTTCCTTTGTCACACCCTCCATTAGGACTCTTACACACTTAAACAGCTGGTGTCCAAGGTCACAGGGGATTGACTCCATTCCCTGAAGGCCCTTCAAATGAAACCCGGTTTTCCTCCTTGGGAGATTATGGAACGCTTCACTTAGAGCAGAGTACTCTCTTTGTCTTTTAATCACCTTAATAAAACAGGCCTGAGGTCTGAGATTTCCCCAGGGAGCCTTTGAGAAGAAACTGCTGGAGTCTGAGCAGTGTCCAGCTTCCAGAGGAACATTACAGTGCTCAGACCCTTCAGTGCCTGCACGAGCACACAGCCCCTGAAGGCACCTGCTGCTGCAGGGGAGCACAGACACTAAATTCCAGCAGCCTCGTGCTGAAACCCAACAACAGACCCCATCTCTGATGGGTTACACCAGACAAACAGAGCCACAGCTCCTCACTGCCTCTCCAAAAGCACTTGGAGGTTAAAGCTGAAGGTGGCTGGCAGCAGGGAAGGGAGGCTGCTCACCCTAACAGACATTTTCTTAACCTATTTGGAAATTGTCAATTTAATTCTGTTAGACCAAAGGCCATGGGCCACCGTCAGAGTCCTCAGTGCTGGCGTGAGTGGCAGCTGTGCCAGACAGAGTCTAGTGGAGAAGCCCAAGGGCTTAAGTTAAAAAAGACACAGTAGCTCTTTTGTGCATTCTTTGCATTTCACCCAGACCAATTTTTTGAAAGTAGCAGATTTTGGTAGCTAAAGCATGGATTAGAAGAAATTAATATGCTGCTGTTAAGAACACTGCATTGTTAAATACTACATACTGGCTGGTGAGCCCAGCGCTGAACTGTCACATGTTTTCATGTATAAATCACCCATGATGGAAGACATCCCCCCCAGCAATCATTTCTCTTACTGTGGACGTGTCTGCTAAACCCATGGCCCACATGAAAATTCATTAGGAAATGAATTAGAAAGAAATTAGAAAGAAATCACAAGTATGGCACTTTTACAGCATTTTTTACCAGTCACTTAAATGATCTAAAAGACTTTTACCATCCCCAGCAGCTGGAAGTGACAGATGAGAAACTGAGTCAAAGACACACTCAGTGGTGAAGCTGGGAACGAGCCTCATGTTCTTGACTCATGAGCTATTTTTCTTCCCATGTTCCAGTGTGCCAGAAGAATGATGTAAACAGCAAATAAGGTCCAGGGAGCCATAAACTCCTCCAAGACGTGCTCATTTTCTCAGAGGAAAGTGAGAGATGGCACAGAGGTTCAGCCTCACTGAGTATAGGTGTGTCTCACCAGTGTTTAACCCCAAATTCCAGTGGCCCCAGCACAGTTTCACCCCTTTGACACGGGGTTTGCAGCTCTTACCTGTCGCTCCAAGCACCATGCCATTCTTTTTTCCCCCAGGGATTCCTCAGCCTGATCATGAACAGCTTTTCTGCCTTGAAGGAGAACACGAGCCTCTCCCCGAGGCGCAGCTTCCTGATGGCAGTCACGGAGTAGGCATGGCCCACGATAAGCCCCATCTCTGTCTCTGCTTCGCTGGGACGGCCAGAGGACTCCTTGGCCATGAAGAATGACAATTAAACAAAAAGAACTCACATCTCTGAAGAACCTGACAGCTCCAAGTTCAAGGGGAAGGACAAGGAAAGCTTGTTTCCCGTTCCCTTCCCAAGTGATTTGACTATGCAGGAAAATAACAGCACTGAGAATCAAAACTGGTGGCTCACTAGTCTGGTGTGGGGCAGGATAGTGCCAGACAATTCCAGAGCACAGGGGAATCCTGCCTGCTGCAGCCAGTCTGTCTCCTCCTGGCTTTACAGTTAGATAAATCTTTTATCAGCCCTTCCAAAATCTTGTCCTTTTTACAAAATGGCTCTTCTGGACACCGATGACTGTGCCCAGACTGTCTGGGGGTGTCCTCACCCATGAATTTAGCTGCCGAGTCCAATGGTTGTTCTTCTGTTGGAATAAATTTGATACCCAGGAAGAACTACTGGCAGTGGGTAAAAATGGGAGAGCATAGGCACAGGCAAAAAAACTTCCGAGCCATTTGTGAAGCCTGTCCTGTACCTCACTCACTCCTGGCAGGGCTCTCTTGCGTGGCAAAGGGAAGATCTGTAGGGTGCTTTAGGAACTGGGTTTGCTCATCATAAACTCCACATAAGAATCCCAGTTTCCAGCAGTGATCAGGCTGTCCCTAAACTGTCCCTAAACTGTACCTAAACTAATCCTAAACTGTCCTGTTGGATGATGTAGGCCTGATCAGATGCTGACCTAAGAATACATAGAAGTTGTAAAGCTCTGAAAAAGAGCACAATTTCATTTAATGCATCCAAATCTCCTGATCTAAGCCCAGAAAAGCAGCATCATACAAAGATGCTGGAGTTGTTCTGATGGTTCTGGGTCCAGATTCTCCACACCCTCACTGAATCCAGCCATCCTTGAGTCTCTCTCGTCTATATTGGGCTTTCACCAACAGGGCCTGGAGACACTCCCTTGGACATCAAGGAAGGAAGATTTGACTCAGTGCAGATCCTTGTAATTACCTAACTAATGCTCAGTCAAGCCGTGGAGAGAGCAAGAGGTATGGCCTCTTGGTGTTACTAATGCAAATATTTCAATATAAATATATTATTTATAATTTATCATTTGGCATTAATATATTAGTATAAACATATGAATATTTAAACATAAATAAGGACTTATCAGAGTTATGAAATGCACATAGTACCTCCTCAGATATTTTTACCCATTTCAAAATTTAACTGGTTTAAACAGACAAGGTCCTTGTCCTAAGGCAAATGTTGCACTGATATAGCAGTGCTCAGTCCCCAAAGGTAAGAAATCACATTAAAAAAAAGGGGAGGAAAGAGAAATTTCTATCAAATTGGATCTGACAGATGGTCTGGCAACTGTGAGAGTCTCACCAAGCCCTCTGTGTCTCTCACAGACAACAGCTCCCAAAGAATCAGCTCAAGTGTTCCACCCAGACTGGCTGACATTCCCACTGGCTCTGGGCTTCCTCCAGTGTAACACTTTCACCCGCATTTTTCACAACTAAAAGCAAACAAGGAGTCCTTGACAGCACGGGAGTCTGTAACTTCTCCTGCTGCCTTTATTATCCCCCAGGGCTTTTCTCACTGCTGGCCTTTCCCACCTCATTCCGAAAACATTTATTTATATATTTATTCAAATGAGATATTTAAACATCTCCTGTCTGTTCAGATTTCCACATGGTGATGCTCAGGGCCATTTTGTAATCCAAGGAAAATGATGACATGTTTGGAAGGCAGCAATGAAGCCACTTGAGTATTAAATATTCTACACCTAGCAAGCTGCACTGTGTGTATAATACATCAAAAAGTGACAAATGCAGGCAAACTTAGGAATGGCCTCTCTGTAATCAATGTTTAGAAGCATTTGTGTTTAACTTGGCAGGCAGAAACATAATGCCAGGAATCAGTGAAAGCATTACAAATGCCTCATTAATTGCTTTTTAAAATACAGCTCTCTGTACTGAGTCAATCCCCTCAACAAATTCCTGTTAAGAAGCAGAACTGCCTTAGCATTTGGGAGCAACCTATCATTCCAGAAACAATGTCTGCAGTAACAATTCACACCAGGAAGTCTGCTCTGCCAGCCAGGTCTGAGCAAATCCCATGGAATTCTTTCAAATAAAAATTCAGACCTTATGAAAAAAGGTAAAACAAAACCCAAAGACCCTGAAGATTTTGTTTCTGAGCTGTTCCCTGATGTTACTGGAAGGGACAGCTCAGGACCTCTGTTCTATCCCAGATGAGTTCTCAGGTTAAAGTTTGTGTCCCAGATGACACCAGGTGTTCCTCTTTGGTGCCAGGCCCTGAGGCAGGACAGTGCATGGCCAGGGCCAGCTTAACATGTAACATTCTCAGGAACCTCCAAACACAGCTGATTTTCTGTTGTTCTGGGCAATTCCACAACTCTCTCGATACTCACAAGAATTTCTGAATGAATCATCTTCGTTTCACCGATGGGGAAATTAAAGCAAAATGTTTAAGTGATAGTTAACTAAGATCAGCCTTAGCTAAGGTCTTAAACTGAAGCAGGGGCCATGGGAGGAAGATGCTGAAGTGCACTTAGATGCCAACCCTGCAGCTCCTAGAAAATGATCCCTTTTCTGTGGGCCGCTGGATTAATGGCTCGTGATAAATGATTTTAAAAATCATTTAAAAGCTATCTTTTAGGAGATATTCAGGTGCCATGGCAGTTTGTTAGCCCTTCACATGTGATAACAGCTTTAGACAAGGTGAGAATTTCAGCACTACCCAGTCAGGGCCTGACATTACACACTTATATAGAAGGGGAGTTCATCCCAGTTTGTCACTGGTTTGCCCCTGTCTACTGACTATGGGAACTTCAGGGCCATGGCCTCCTAATGTGGGCACTGAGTTACCTGCCTCACAGGCAAGTTTTGCAGGTTAATTCCAGTGGGGAGATTGTTATCAAACAGCATTACCTGAATAACCAGGTGAGCTCAGCCTTTCAGCTCAGCTCCACTGTTACCCTGACTGCACCGGCACAATCAAAGTCAAGAAGTCTCAGCAGCTCAGTGACAGAACTGTTTTCTCTAAAGAGATTTTTCTAAGAAATAAAGCAATTGAATGCAGCCACCTGCTCTGTAAATTAGGGTGGATTTACCTCAATTCACAACTGTGACCATTCAGAAAGAAAAGGATTTCAGACACTCAGTGAAGTGGCAGCACAAGCAGTTGTGATTGTACTTAGGGGCTCCTGGAGCTGTACTGGGCTGGAAGCACTTGCTAGATTTCTCCATACAAAGCTTTTCCAAATACGTAAATGAAGGACATACTGAACGTACCAATAATGGTATTTCTTCCAGAGTATTTTCATCGACAGAAACCCTTGAAGTCCCGCTCTCTGTACTCACCGAAATGGAGCAGCTAATGAACCCTCCTCTTTTATGCACTTTCATCAAGTCTTCAAACAGCTTCATCTGCTCAGAAATAACCTCACCATATTTGCCCTCTGCCAAATTAATGGATTCTGCCACTGCTCCCGTGAAATCCACCAGGGCTTCTGCAGCACAGC
Organism: Mohoua ochrocephala; assembly: GCA_013398855.1. Taxonomy (NCBI): domain Eukaryota; kingdom Metazoa; phylum Chordata; class Aves; order Passeriformes; family Acanthizidae; genus Mohoua; species Mohoua ochrocephala. The sequence continues at coordinate 23,934 of VZTA01027387.1, forward strand.
CTCCATCCAAGGCTTGGTAGGATCCAGCCAGCCTGGAGGCAACACAGAACATTCTCAGTTTACAGAGGGCTGGAACAAGTGCTCTAATTTGGCTTGAATGTAGGGAAGATGTTTGTGTCTCACCAAGGGAAAAACAGAACAGAACAAAAAAAGCCCAAGCAGATTGCAGATAAATCTTCCCTGGTTTCTAGGATCCTTAAGGATTTGGGCTCCTGAAGTAGACTGCATTGCACTCCTTTGTAATTTACACCCTTAACAGAGACTAAAGAAAGAGTGTTCAGTCTTTTTTAGGTTCTCTACCAGCAGCAAAACTAAAAACTATGGAAAGTCTGATAGAACTGAAAGACAAAACAAACAGGGACAACACTGAGGACTAGAAGGACAATGAACCAGCTCATACTTAGCATAAGCTTTCTCCAGCAGTGCACTCCAGAACTCATTTCTCACATTGGAACGGCAGTAGATCAACTCCCCATTCTCTGTTGGCAGCAGATCATCAACCACCACCTCTGTCCACTCTCCAAAGCACCAGAAACGGAAACGGAAAATCCCAGTGTATTTCCCAGGGTTTTTAGGGTCCCATTCCTGCTCGTTATAGTCTGGAATCACCTGAGAAACCACGGAAGGGGAAGTTCAGCGAGTGCACTGTGCTGAGTTTATTCCCAGGGCACACTGCCCTGGAACATGGGCCATGCTGGCATTCAGCTCCATGAGCAGCTGACCCTACACAGATGAAGCAGTGGAAAGAGAGAGTGAATTTGGTACACACTGAAATACAGTCCCACTTCAAAGGAAATTTCAGGAAAGTGAAATTCATATTGATCTGCAGAGAGAGAAAAAAAGAACCCACTGCACTCTGTGGCTTTGTTTTGTCTGTTCTTTGGTGCTCAGTGCGGAGTGAGGAGGTCTCATAATGTGAAAAATAAACTGTTAAAGAAAGGGAAGATTTGAATCCATCAGAATTCACCCCTTCTTAGTCCTAGAGAGAAAAACATTGGCTGATAGGCAGGGAAGCAACCAAGGTTAGCTTAGTTTATTGGCTTTATTTCCTGCACCACACACATCAGTCACCCACCTGCTGCCAGAGGCTTTTCCTCAGAGCCAGGCAGGAGCACGCAGCCACAAACCAGCAGTTCCCCAGCTTGCCCTGGTGGAAGTCATGGGAGCTCATTCCATTCACAAGCAGGTGGGGGTCTTCACAGAGGTCCTGGCAAAGCAAACCAGAGATTACTGGAGACTCCACTCCAGAAATGATCGCTGCATCCTTCCAGTCAAGAAAAGCAGCAGGAAATGATGCTGCTGACACCTGAGCTCTGAGCTTCTCCTTTCTTCATTGCCATTCCCTTGGCTGACACACTGGAAACCTGTGGCGGTGCCTCAGCCCTCTGGAGGGCTGCAGCCGCCCTCGTGGTCATCGGACCACTGCCACATATGTGTGATTCTCCCTCGTGTTTGGATTCCCTGTTTATTGTGTATGTTCTCCGTTCAATATGTATGTCCCCTGTTAAATATTCATTATGTTCTCCAAAGTTCTGTTCACTTCGACACCCCATTGGTTCCTCCCTACCCAGTCCCTCCTTCTCCAGTCCCGATTTGTTCCCCGGTTGTCCCTCAAGTTTCCCTCCGCCCATTTGCCCTTCCCTGATGGGTTGCCTTGTTCCCCTTATAAACCCTGACTGTCAGCTTTCCCAGTGTCTTCGTCCCTGGACCCTCCACAATGAACCATCTTGCTGGAACCCACACGAGGACCCTTCCCTCCTCCTTTGCCTCCGGCGCCTCCCCAGCTGACACTCTTGGAGCCCCCTTCCCCACTCGGGAAGGACAGCACAGCAATAACAGCAGCCAGCTCCTGACAGCAGTGGCCAGCCCCTGTGGCCAGGGACGCTGCAGGACAGCTGCAGATTCCCTCAAAGAGGGGTGGCTCGAGGGGAGACAACGCGGCAAGTGGCGCCCAAACAGGGACTTCCAAACGGAGGTACTCTGACCGCGTCCCTGGCAGAGAGCTCTCTGCCAGGAGTTCAGCTTTGGGTGCTGCTGCCCCTCGTAGGACTCCACTGAAACCCTCCTTCACCAACAGCCTGAGTTACTGCAAAGACCCCAACCCCATAGGAGGAAGAGAATACCTCTTTGTGAAGCACCTTTTATTCTCTGGGTCTCATAATTCTCATGGATCTGGCTCCTGTTAGAACTATTTGTCCCTCCTTTCCTGGCTCCATCTCTATTCACATGCAGATTCCCACCAGAGCATGGCTGGATCTTCCTGGGATGTCTCCCTGCTCCTCCCTGGCTTTCCCCTTGCACTAAAGGGAGCATCTCTCAGTTTCATGGACCACGGGAAAGCCACAGGGGTGTATTTTGCAGCAGTGATGTGTTTGTTCCCAAGAAATCCTAGGCAGAGGTGTTCTGCTGGATGGAGAGGGAACCTCTCACAAACACTTCAGCAAAAAGTAATGAGACCATCCCTACCTGTGTGGAACCTGCTGGGTTCAACCCAGTGATTGCTCTTGACACTCTCCTGTTAGTCACTGCTCTTCCTGACTGGCTGAGAGGATGGCAGAGCAGGCAGTGGTAGGAAATTCTGCTCTTTCACAGTTTAATAACCCAAAATTTCAGCACTGTGGAAATGATCCTATGTCCAAGCATTAGAAATGCAGAATAAATAACTCCCTCTCACCTCAAAATGGCAGGAGACCCCAGATTTCCTGCAGTCTGTCCTGTTTGCCATCAGCAGCGGAGGAAGGAGCTGTGCTCCTTACCTATGGATTCTCTCTGCCCTTTGGTAATTAAAGATGATGATCCCAAAATAGCAGGACTGCAACCCAAGGCCTGGCTACAGACCACACGCATCTCTCTGATGTGACTCTGACAAATCAGTGCCAGATGAACTCATTTCCAGAGAAAAGAACCACCTCAGTGCTCAGCTGATGGTTTTCCTGGGCTGGTTTAGCCGATGGCACCTGAAGTCAGCTCACAGCATGGAATTCATGGAGTTGCAGCCGTTTTCCTTAAGAAAATTGTATTTTTGGCATGAGACTTTTCTCATTAAATAACAGTTGACATTTTAAATGCCTTTTGGTAAACAAGCAACTGATCATTACATGACACTGATCTTCTGTCAGGAATTCTCACACGTGTCTGCGCTTAGAGAAAATTCAAAGCTTATTAAGAGACCTTAACAAAAATCTGAGTAACAAAATGGTGCCTAGGAGGAAAACTGACCACGTATAAGATGCTCATCAGCATCATGGACAGATCCATTCAGCCTCCCTGGATGCTCTGATATGGAATGGCAGCAGGAGCTCCAGGCTGGCACTTCAGATGATGTAAATTCACCCAGTTGCAGGGGTTGACATCACTTGGCTACTTGGCCTTCATGGTGGTAGCACACATCCCACATCCACATGGGCTAGATTCAAATTTCATATCCCATTTCCTGGCATGTCCGGCATTAATAATTTCTAGTTTGTTTTTCCTTTCAAAATGTTCTTTTGTTAGAATAATAAATGAGGGATAAATGGAGCCATCGGGGTTAAAACTGTCCAAACTTTTCTGTCACTAGCGGAAGCCAAAACTTTAATTAGTTTTAGAAAGAAATGAAGCACTGCTGTGTATTACAAAGATCTTATTTGGTTTGTTTTGATAAAAATAACCACACTAAACTGCCATTTTTTAATTGAAGTGTGTCTCGCATCTCACAAAGTCCTCAGAGGAAAAACAGAGCAGCATGTGCCAACTGCCAAAATTTATGGATGAGATCAGCATTTGCTGACTGCTGGGTCTCAAAGCAAACATGGAACAGCAGAGCTCAGTAACAGCACCTCCCTGCTTCCACCAGAGTCACCAAATTCTCCAGGATCCTGCTTGATAAACCCTTCCTGATTAAACCACCTACGAGCCCTGGACTTCTGGGGCCAAAGAACAGTGTAAGAAAATGCCACTAGCTCTGTTTCTCTTGTCATTAACTCTCTTGTCATTTTAACAGCTTCTATGGTGACTGTCACTGCGTGGCTCAGATGAGACACAATAATGCTGAGGCACAACCTAGAGCTCATTTCAGCTCTTTGCTCTCTTCTGGGCTTTGTGATTTTCACCACTTATGCCACATAGCAAATTCTAAGGAATACTTGTAGCTATCTAAGCCACAATTCCCCCAGCACAAGTTAGAAATGTGCTATTTCAATATATTATTCTGCAGTCCTTGTGAGGATCTTTAAGCATTTTTGGTTGCCCCAAGCATGTAAAAAAATAGAAATTAAAAAAAAGAATCACTTTTCCTATAATGCTCCCAGCAGTGATAATTTAGGATAATTGAGCACCAAGCCAGTTACTATCAGAGGAATTACAAGGAAGAGACACTGACATGAGATGCGATCCAGGCACTTCAGGAGTCCTGGTCCCTTCTCTCTCTTGCTGCCTAAGCACCCAAGCACTGGGGCTGTGAGTTCCACCAGAAGCACCTCCTTTGCAAACACAGCGATTTAACCCCAATCCCTTTTCTCGGGATCATCTCGCACATCTGTGCTGCGAAAGAGAGAAATATCTTCCCATTTCCAAGGAAACGTTTAAAGGCAGTGACTGGATCTTACCACACATCATTAATGCCTGACAGCCACCCTACTTCTGATACACCACCACAATTAAAGCAGTTGTTGCAGTATTTCTGCCTGCAGGGAGCATCCCACTGTCCGAATGCAGAGCTCTCCCCAGTTCTCCCCTCACACGTGTACACAATAAAATAAACGCCATCTGCAGAACTATAATTGGGCTGCGCAGAGTCTGAAAGTGAGGTTGGAGGTTTCAGGGCCCTCATGGTTTTGCTGAAAACCCTGATGCTCTCATTGTCCTACCAGCCTTTCATTTGCACGACAGAAGTCTGTTTGTGTCACCTCCCATCCTTGCTGCGTAGGCTTGAAATATCTGACATTCAGTGTTACTCAGACACCGGTGCTGCGAGGCATAAAGTGGCTCGCAAACCCCTTTTTTTCTGATTTTCAGTGGTCCATTTCTTTGTAACAGAGCAACCTGGTCAACTGGCTTGCAACCCTGTCCCACTCTGGATCCCACAGAATTCCCATACGTGCCTTCTTAGCCCCTCATCCAAGTAGTAATGAAAATTCTGATAAGTGCCAAACGAAGGGAGATTCCTGTAGGACTCCAGCAACACAACTTGAGAGTACTCCAAGTAATTTATTTCACCAGCTATGCATCCCCGTGACAGAAGTTTTGCAACCATGAACCATGGGAGAACCATGGGAGACAACAGACGCCCATTTCACTGGAGCCATGAAATGGTTTGTGTGTTGTTCTGTCACAATTCCCTAAAATTTAAAAAAAATTTAAAAAAGAAAGGATGGGTTTTATTTGAGAGCAGATGCACCACAGAAAGTACAGTAGTTAATAACTGATTAACTATATGCATTGACTTCAGGTTGCTGGGCTCCTTTGGCTCTTAGAGTAATTTAGCTAAAGGAGAAAATTCCCCTTACCTCTGAACATGCATCTCCTGGTGTAAGTATTAGCAATATTCACGAACTAAAAATCATGCAGTATTGGTTATAAATAGGGAGAAAGACATTCAGAGCGTTAATTAATGAGCTGTGTGTCTTCACAGGCATTAGCTGAAGCTGCACTGTAAAAACATTAACTGTAAAACATTAAGAGAAATCTCAGATGTCCAAGAAAAGGGAGAGATGATTTTTTACCAGATTAGGGTCTGTCAGCTGTCTCAGACAGAAAAATGGCGATTTAGGGAAAGGAAAGAAGAAAGAAGAGCAGTAATTGTTTGCAACTAAGATTTTCAAAGGTTTCTGTAGCATTTAGAGCTTACTTTCTCCAGAACCCTTTAAAGAACAGCCCTAGCATGAAAAATAATCCAATCCACCTTTGCTTGCACACGAGACCTACGGAGGCAGGCACTATCAGACTGATCTACTTAATCCCAGTAACTATTCCCTTAAATTTTTTAAAAGCAGTTTGAATTCTGCCAGAGCTGAGAATTGTTTCCATTTTCTTCTCTTTTCCCACCCTCAAATCATCCTGAGTCAACTCCTGTAGAGACAGTGTAGGGAAGCAGGGGGAAAGGCAATTCTCCCTGAACATGGATGTAAAAATTCAGCTTTGGCTGCAGCTGACACTGAACCAACCTCATCTAAAGGAAAGGCAGCAAAGACAGCACCCTGTGGTTGTGGAGCTGAAGAGGTAAATGGGATCGTCCATCCTATAATAAACCCCAGCTGTGCTGGCATGGTCACAGAAACCCTCCCCAGACCAGGCTGTGTGCCAAGGCATTTGCAGCTAGCCCCAGAAAGCAAAACGAACAAGCCCAACTGCGCTGGATACTCCCAGTGCATGCAAAAAGTCTTTTACAACCTTGTCATGATTGAAAAAAAATCTGCCTGTGGAGTGAAAAAAGAGAAGTGACTCCTCAGGGACAGTTCTCAGAGAAATCTCCATCCAAAGTGTTATGGGTTTAAAA